>MU967098.1:11929-35442 GCA_036418165.1 Cooperia oncophora | reverse complement strand
GATCCCATGTGTCTTATCAGCTGTTATCACGTCCTGCCACCACCAGTAAGTGTTAGCTATCCTGCCCCCTATCTTATTTCTTGCCACCAAGGTCCCGTCGCTGCTGTGGCACGCGCTACGGAGTTGCCGACCCTCTTCTTTCAAGGCCCGTATGGTATCTTATCAGCTGTTATCACTTCCTGCCACCCACCAATAATGTTCCCATCCTGTCCCCTATCTTACTTCTTGGAACCAACGCTCTACCGCTGCTGTGACGCGCGTTATGAATTTGGTGACCCTCACCTTCTAAGGGCCCGTTGGTATCTTATCAGCTCTTATCAGTTCCTGCCACCGATCAATAGTTTTCCTCGACCTCCCACATCATTTATCATTTTGAGCGTTCTATCGCTGTTTCAAAAGAAGTTATGAATCTCCTGTCAAATACTCACACAGATACACAGACAAACTTAGCGGGTTATATATAGTAGGATACATATGATATAAGAGTATTGCGTGTGCATCTTATTGTACATTCTTTATATGTATGCATACGATAAATGAGATTCAATACTGTTACGTGATAAAAAATGAGCAGAAAAAATGCAACACTAGCCAGAAAATTAGTAATAACAAGAAGAACTGAAAACAAGGCGCAACATATCTAGGAACTATTCCCTTGTTTTGTTTTACGAATTTTATCATATATCAAAATCAGAGTTTTGGTTTCATTGGTTACCGAGAGATAACACAAAGATTACTGTACCTGAAGTATTTCACAAAAAATGTCAGTAGCGTAGCGCTACATTGATCCCGTTGTTTCCACTTACTTATTTTGGCACACAAAACAAAACTTCGAAAATACATCGACACTCTTGAACCATCTAACAGTGCTGAATAAGTTCGAACGAAGCGTGCTGCGCCATGTACATCACGCGGTCATATGAAGTAAAACGAGCGTGATGCGCCGTGTGCAGCATGCAGTGGGTTCCGACTCTCTGTTGAAATGAATATGTTCGTCGGCGTAGTTGCTACACTGAATATTATTCTATGTTCAGCGATCAGACATGCACATGGGTTAGTTACTCCGGAACAGGCCTGTGAAGTGAACTCTCTGTGTAACTATATCAAAACTATGCACGTATTCAATGACGATGGCACTCCGCGTTACACCGCAGAAGAACTCGCTGGTAGCATTTCGCTTGATTTGGTAAGATTTTCAATTCAAATGCTCGTCTTATCGCAACAACATGAAAAGTTCAAAAATTTCAAGTTCATGCTAGTAATCTGATATACCGTAACACACATTGCGTTAAATAAGGTTCATTGATCCCATCAGTGCACACAACACTGAAAATATTGGGCAAAGTCTAAATTGCGCTACGTCTTGAGCATAAAAAACAGTCAATAATGGGTTCCATCGTTCTTATGTAATGTGGCTACCTTGTTTCATGAGAGGTATTCTCGTTCATGTGTCCATTGATAGCCTCGCATTAATATCTCTTCAACTTATTCTCAAAACTTCTTGCCGTCCTCCACCTGAGCTTCAGATCCTCAATTTACTCATACCGTGTAAGCCGGCTTCTTGAGACGGGTGCATATAGTGCCAGCTATTGCTATCACGTTATAAAATAGACGGCCAATCCCGCGATTGCCAGTCGTTCATAGTGATGTTCAGACATGGTTGGTGACTTGACTTTGGAGAAAATCCGAAATGAGTGGCAGGAAATGTGAACCATTGTCCTTTCGACTAAACGTGGCCAAGCCTGTGCGAACAGCTGGTTTCGTGCTAGAAACTCGTCACCTACATGTCGTAGTGCTCAAAAAATACGAAGAAATAGTGTGGAATCTCTCCTCCCTCGAGAAACTCTCGAGCCCCTTCCCATGCATCTCTTAGCACGTGAGAAATGCCTTTCTCGTAGATGGGGGTACAGTTTGTCTTCAGAAGAGTCAAATGAGCAGATTAATCGGAAACTCATCGTCGTATGGTGCAGAGTGCTGGTGCATTGGCAGAACCAATGTACCGCTTTTTTACACTTAAGACTACGGTATAACAGACTGATAATCTAAGCCATTAGGAGAGAATTCATCACAGGATTCGCTACATCGGGCCATATGGCGGTGGCCCTAACACAGTACGGACGACTACAACCACCGCATTTTTAAAAGTTTCCGACGGTTTTTCTATTGGATATGCTACGACATGTCCTAAATAACAACTATTGCTAGACCTTATCGAAGTATCCTTCGTTAGCTGTGATACACGGCAACAGCTTGGACGAGTGAATCAGAGCGCCACAGACTAGTCCAGTTGCGAGTTGGTTCTAGATATGAGTGTCATTCAGTCAAAACGAGTGTCCGACTGGTCGGTTTCTACGTCCATTTCTTAGACTTTGGCATGCTCCCATGGAAAAAGTAGTGGACTTGAAGGTCGGAGATTGTGATTAGATAAGTCGTCCTTGTTGAGGGCGGGCAACTTTGTACACGCCATCCGATATTCCTGTATTATGCGCGATCCCAATACTCAGAGATCATTCAGTGGGATTTTGTTGATTGCAGCTGCGCCTTGGTTGGTTTTCAAAAGTCTTTTGTGGTAAGCAAACTAATGATTCATACAAGTTTCAACGATTAGCGTAACTGTTTACTTGTAGATTTCGCTTAAGTCGGGCCACATCAGTTGACATTGATGGCTGCCACGGGAAGAATTTTGGTGACACACCTCCATGGAAGACAAGCTGTAGAAAACGTCTATGATTGGACATGCAAGAAGATGACGCAAACATCGTATTGCGCATTAGCCCTATTTAAACACGCTTGAACTTTTGCTGCAATGTCATGTTGCCGACTGGAAAACTTTTCGGTCGTTGTTAAAGGACCGGTCCACGATGACCTATGAAAATGCGAGAAGGTATGTGGGAAGGTAGTGCGGTCCGGAGTGGACAACCCTAGTGCGGTCCGGAGTGGACAACCCTTAATTCCTTTACCATACAACTTTCCGCCACTTTCGCGGCGGAAAGTTGTATGGTAAAGGAATTAAGGCGCAAAGTTGCTTCAGTGGTACATCCCTTTTTCCAGTGACTCCGCCTCCAAAGTCGGCCTTCCAGCCAAAAGTAATGCAAGTATCATGGAGTGGATGCATTCAGTGTCTCTTGTAGAGTCATAGGGTTCATTACTGGGAATCAGCCGACGGGAATCGTCCCAGCGCGCGGTCTTTTCGGTCTTTTACCTCTACAGTTGTTTGAGGCTAGAGGAGGCCTGACGAATGCGTTTCCAACGTTCCCTTTGGCATTTTCTCCATAGGCGGTTCACTTGGCAAATTTCCTTCTTTATTTCTGCAACACCACCTAAGTTTTTTTAATGCTGGCCCCTTTGAATTATTGAGCACTTGAAGTTTCTTGTGTAAACCTCACTTCACACGAGCTCTGCCTCCAAGGTGAGAAACAGAGTTAAAGGTCACAACGCAATGCCAGTGCACGAATGCGCAAACGCCTTCAAGGGGCCCTGTGCTGCAGAATGCTTGATGCGTCGGGCCCGAGTGATTTCCACAGCAAAGAAGTTGTAATATCCATAACAGTCGAAGATGCAGCTGTTTGTACACTTCTCACAAGACATCATTAGATATCATCATTCTTCTTCTTCAGATATCATTTTTCTGCAGCATTTTGTGTTGATGAGTCGAGCCCTGACTTCTTCAGAGTGGCATGAGAGCATTCGACATGGATCACCTGTATTTCAACCAGAACTGTGGTTATGGTTTCAACCAGCAGAACTGTGGTTATGGTACGTTCGTTATTAAGAAAGAAGAGCCCTTTGACGGCTCTTATGGTCGTGGCAGTTGTTAACTTCAAGTGAAAAAAACTTTTATTTCCTTTCATATTCGTTGTCTAGCCCTCATGGCTTTATGTTTTGGCTTTATTATTTCCCGTTATAATAATAGCCATATCGAATTTCTCTGTGATCATAATATATAAAGAGTTCTATGGAGCAGTTCCAGTCGTTAAGAACGATCGATAGTGGCGATTATATCCTTCCGCAATCTTATTTCAAGCACAGGGTTCAGAATACATCTAGGGATTATCAAGTCAATATTTCCATTTGATATGTTTTACCGAGTAAGGATATTTTTGTGGAATTCGAACGAAGATTGTCAGATGGATGTACTGGTATGTGTAATTTTCTTTTATTTGACCTAGCACTTATTACAGGGAATTTGCTCGCCAGGCCATTCCATTTACATAGCTTTTTTTTCTGATTAGAAGCTTGGTCAACCTGCTGCGAAACCGTTTTATTTTCAGAGGGTCGGCGACCGACCAACTTTACGTTTGTTGCTGTTTTTATGAGCAAAATAACCGTCGCTGCATTCTCTTGCTCACATGCACTTTGGAGATTCTCAACCTTCTCCTTGCTTTGTCTTATGAGCGGCAGGTGTGCAAGATGGATTCAGCGATTTAGTCGAGTAATGGATTCAATTCTTGCGTACCTGCATTCCTTAAAATACACTCATCGTCTCAATGGAAAGCCTCACCAGTGGCGCGTGCCTTGAGGTTGGGTCACAAATCGTGAGACAAAGGGAGAATGATCAGCACTTGTTAACACTTGATCGCAATAGGGGCTTAACTCCTTTCTACTCTCACCCTTCCGCGCTATGGATGGATCTTCGAGAGAACGGTCCGCTACGACCTACTAAAACGTGAATGTTTGCATTGGAAAGGAAATCTGGTCCGCAGTAGACGATCTCGTGCGTTTTGCGACGGAAAGTTGTGAGGGCGCTGGAGCGCGGTTGCACCCACGAGACATCCTACTTCCAGTGACTGCGCCTGCTGACTTGGCCGAGTCTTGAATCAACGATGACATCAGGGACCTCGAATGGTGCAAAAACGATGTCAAGCGATATCCTTCTGCGTTACGTGCGTCTCCCACATATTTTTAATAGTCTTAGTATTAGTCGTCATTTGCCAACACTCAACTGTGTTAGCGGATATTTCCGCTCAGAAGGTGGAACGCTGGGTGAGTCTGTTCTCCGAGCTGCTTGAATTCCTCTTCGAGGTTCCCGACAGAACGTCGAAATCTAGAGAAGATTAAGTGCTTGATGGTGTGAAGCATGAGTCTGAGTTTCTGATCACTTTTAGGCCTCCGAGTATGACAGTTTGGTTGAAACGTTAAGCCGGTTCTATGAAAAATTCCACCTAACAACCTCGTAAAGCACAACATTACTAACACGAAGTATAATCTGCTGTGCCTAGGTTGCAAGAAGAGAGAAGCTGGGAATTATCCTTCAGAGTTCTCGAAGTGTTCATCGCGGTTTACGAGAGATCCTTCAGCATTCTCGTCATCACTGTATATGGAAACCAACGTGTTAACTTCTCATGGCAAGAGAAGAATCTGTAGTGGAGGATCAGAGGAACTGGATCAGAGAGGAGCAAGGATCCAAAAAAGAGTGGCCAGTATATCATCTCAGAACATGGCAAGCCTTCTTCACTACTAAAGAGGTATTATTGGTTTCACCGCATGTCGAGGCGTAGATAGTGTAGTACAAGTGGCGCGCTTACCACTCGCGCGGTCCTGGGTTCGAATCCCGGGTTAACTCCCGCCCTGGCTAACCAAGCCCTCCGCAACACTGATTTGTACATCGGCTGGCCCCCCGCAAGTCATTGCATAGGCCTCATCGAATACTATCCTTTATCCTTAACACCGTATGCCAAAGAAGTGATTGCCGAGAAGGTGGACCATGCCATCAAGTTGTTGCGACTGTGAGCAAAGCCAGACGACATGAGAATCTGAGAGGCTTGCCGAGGACACCGATCGGAAAATAGTAATGTAGCCGAAATAGTTTGTGTTCTCATTCCAGTTTTCTAGTGACAATCAAAACTCAGATTTGTCGTCATATAACCAAGTCAGCTCTCCTATGGTTATTTGGATATACTCCCACAATTGCAAACCTAATCGGAGTGCCCTGCTGCTCTTCTCGCAAATGAATGGCAAGCAAGTTGACAGCACAGCAGTGACACGATTTTTATAGAAGCTTGAAGCGTACGTCATTATTCATGACGACGGCCACTGATGCTAATCGCATGTGGTCTCTGTACCTGGGCAGTTCTTAGAATAATCAGGTGAATACTCTGTGCTTAGTTCCCTAGGCTTCAATCATCACATATGCTCAGCCTTGCAGACTATCAGCACGGAAGAATTCATTAACGGTAGCGTTCTCTTCTCCGAGGGATAATGTCTGTGTGATTTTTTGTTTTGTCGCTGTGTGCTGAATGAACCATCTAAATCTTCTTCTCTCCTAACATCTACTGTTATGTTATGTGAGTGTGTTTTTGTTTTTTCTTCTTCCATTTTTCACAAGTATTAATGTTTTACTTATTCTTATTATGATTACACATCACATTAAATTGAGCTACTCTTATGCAGTGCATTCATTGAAACGGTAAGATTTCCATGGATGTTGACTATGCATTGTTGAATTGATTACAGCATTTGTCTGGAATATATCATGGTTCCCCTGATGGCGCACTCGCTCATTGTGAGGTTGGTTTTCGTCGTCGGCAAGGTACGGCAGGTCAACTGCTGTCAGGGTAGCACTTTCACCACATGGAATTATGTGGCAGTGAAGCTGGTAATCGCTGGATGTTCTTTCTACCTCTCCACACATTACGGATAGAGGGCGGAGACATAAAAGAACATCCGGCTATCACAACCACCTAGCTTACCATCACGGGCTTCCACATGGCGCGTGTAGTACTCTTGTACATCTGTAGACCTGCCCCCTCGTCCACAAATGAGACGACATCACAAATGAGCGTCGAGTGCATCTTTCGTCTAGTTTTTTTTATTAACTTTGAAACGCTTTCTTCATATTTCAATTGAGATCAACCGGCATAATACGTTTCAGGAAGTTGCCGCACTGTCTTGAAGATTACCATGTTAGGTGCTGACGATCCTGATGCTCCAGAGAAGAGGAAGGACGCAGGTGGGATTCCCTGAAACTTCAATCGCGAGATGCAAAAGAAAAAAAACAGCGGAAAATTAAAATAAGTCTGAGACTGCAGAACGGGCACTATTCGCAGAAAACCCTGCACTGTAGCGGGGAAATATTTCTGTTACCGAAAAGTCCTTACCACTCCAGATGGAACCCTGAAGAGGGTAAGAAAGCGCCCTTCAGTTGCATATTGTGGGTGAAAACAGTTGTCCCGGCCGTGATCAATTGCTGATTTATGCGCCTATCGTTGTCGGTGGGAGTACGGATGGGTTTGTTGAGCCTTCGTAAGGTTGATGGGAACCATTTTTCGTTGGGAAAGACACCGTGCAAGGCTGAGCGGGGTGCGATATTCTTTTATGATTGGCGTATCATCTCACATGCTCAGGAGATCATCGTGCCCTTTGCCTTTGAACGCTGTCTACGTGTCTGCCTGAGCCAGCGACATTATACTGACAGCCTTCTCATTCAGTTCCGTAAACAGTCCCCTTTCCAGCGCTGAGGTAGTATAGACTGTGGTCCTGGATGGAGAATGACGGTCTTTTCTCTTGGAGACGAACTGTACACTCACCTTCGAGGACGACACGATTGGGGGATCTCAGCTGCATAGCAAGGCTATTTTTGACCGAAAAAAAAATTGCACGAGAACGGGGTTGGGCGCTAGGTGACACTTGGGTGCCGACTCCCCACCCCTATTCTCAAGATGAACTTGCCTCGATACCGAAATCGCCTAGCAACACAGCGACTCAGACGTGAGAAGGCGCGGAAAAGTAGTGCACGGCTAGGTTACGCTTGTGGCTATCTTTGTGACAAAGTGGGCGGGGTCGGCAGACGGCACATTGGTGTCACTACCACTCAGACCCTTTGCACTCAAAAAGGGCAAGGATCATGGCGGTGCAACTGCGGACGGTTTGGCCTTTCGTGTGGCATGTACCACAGAGGCCATTTTGTACATGTTATCATCAATGATTGTTCTTGTTACCATTTTCTTATCGTGACCCGATAAGGACTGTGTCTAACTAGTTCACTGACGCGAAGACCTGTAAACTCCTGTGAGGCGATGAAGCGGCGCGATGCTGAGCGCCGTATCAAAGCCTCACAGGAGTCGCATCAAGGTGAGCACACTGAAGAAACTAGCGGAATAGCAGCGCGTCCTCCCTCTCAACTCCCTAGGCGAACAGCTCTGACTTCTTTTCGAAGTGTACCGCCTTCATGCTTTTATTTTCAGATGACAGTCAACTCATAGAAATTAATCCAGAAGAGTGGGAAAAGGAAAACAACTTTTCGGATGCGTCAATGGTAAAAAAACCAGACTCTGTTGTGAAAAAAAATCAGCGCGTGCAGGACAGATGTTTTACCAAAGCAAGGCGTCGTTTGTTCAATTAGTCAGTTTTTCCTGTTTCAACCTGCTATTTATTCCTATTGTTATCTTCTGCATGTGTCTCCACTCAACTTTAGCATATTCCATAGGTATTCATTGTTCAGTAGTACAGCTATTGCGCAGTTTCATTTATCAGGAGGGTAATCTTCGCTAGTTCAGTTTTATAAGCTTTTTAACCGTGTCGTTTAATATTCCTATCATCAAATACTATAAGGGTATAACTTCGTCTACTTTTATTTTTACAGATCGGTCTGTTTTAATTGTCTGCTGAAGTGAGACTGTTTTACTAATTACTGACCACCAATCTTAGCTTTGATTTCTTCGTCGTGTTGATCTCTGTTGGAAGCATACTTTCTGCGTTGTTTATTTTTCAACTATTTGATTGGTATCCGTCATCTCCCTGCTAATTTTTTCGTCATTTCTTTGCTTGTTTTATTGAGGTTGCTTAATTCAGTACTCTTTACCTCTTTGCTCGTTTCATGTGAGCTGTTTCATTCACTTCATAACGTTTGAAGGTTTTCTGGAGCTTCCTCGTTATTTACCCAGAATAGGAGCTTTGTCTGCCGGTCATGGCCCCATTCTGCTATTTGGGTTAATTTTTATCGGAATCTGTCGCCACAAGATTTGGCAAATAACTTGCCTCAGAGGGTAGTCGGATGTCGTGAACGCTGAATCTCAGCTTGGTTTTGCGTCACAACGCCCGACAAGCCGCGCTACTGATTCCGACTCTACAGACCTGTTTTGGTGGCAGTACTTGTAGCGTTTCCCACCTAACCTAATGTGAGGGAGTCAAGCTATCCCATGAGTCGGGCTTCTAGACTGTGCGTCTGGAAACCCGTTCCGATTGATACTGCTGGGGGAAACTCAGGTTTATGGACTCTGACTTCATAAACTTTTGAACCTTTTGCATTTAGAACTGTTGTAGTGCCACCTTTTCTGACCACCCAGTGGAGCAAGGGAAAGCATGCATAGTAGGGTCCATGAGAAGGGAGTCGCTCCATTCAGTTTTCCTTGTCTTTCTTGATGTTATTCTATGGTAGCACTTGTTTTAATAATCACTCTGAAACATTCAGAAAATTGGCAGTTTTAAGGTATTAGTATTCACTTTCCATAGGAGAAGTTTCACTGATATTTGAAGAATCCAACGTAGTTCACAGGTGTACTGGTAGTAGATATGTATCACAAGATTTTTCATTACGCTTTGTTAACAATATAGTATGTAGTTTTCAGATTGTTTTAATTCTTCGTGTACTCATTTTTCTGTGATTTTCTCAGCCTTTGTTAAACTGGTTTGTCTGAAGATAAATTTTTATTCTACATTTTTTTCTATTTGGGTTTCTATAAAACCTTTAGTCTACCAAATTAGCCCATAGAACTAGCTTGGGAACAGAGGCGGTTTGGAGGCCCATTCTATTACTTCTTGTAGCAATTGATCCCTATATAGGAAAGGTTAGTCGCGATGAAGGAAACTGTGGGTTTGCTTCGGAATGTTGTTAGGTATGTAGAGCCGCCGCGGCTTAACTTGCTCAGGTGAGCTTTGGCTCCAGCATAACTGCCTCCACCCCGCTTTGATATATCGTCTTGCTTGCTTGTATACTCACTCGGCCCTCTTGTCTAGCCTCTCCCAGTAGATCCGAGTAATTTTTCGCCTAAGTTACGGTCTGCGATCAGGTATAGAAGTCTAAAATATGGCGTCGGGAGGGTAGTGTGGTCCGCAACGAACAGCCTTGTACCGGTTTCGCACAAAAGTAAGGGAGGGGCGCTATAGCGCGATATAGGCTCAGTGACGCCTTCCTTCTTCCTAGCGACCCCACCTAGACTCCGCCCAAGGCCCGCCTTTCAGTGAGAAACGAAGCTGCAGGACGAAAAAGCATGAAAATCGTCACTTGTACGGTCGTAGAGTTCTTATCGGGGAATCAGCTGTGCGGATGAGGGCGTAGTGTTGAAGATGGAGGTAATTGGGCACGTACAAACTGGGATCGGAATGGGGTTCTATTCAGGGCAGTTGGCATGTTTTTTCTGCTTTTTTTTCTTCACTATCGAGTTACTCAGAACCTTGTTGTCTATATGCGAACTTCCTAGTCCACTATTTGTGATGGCGAATGATCGCGGGCTTTGCCTTTAAAACCGATTGCGAATGGATTCATTCCGGGCGTTTACTACGGCTTTGTCTGCTATGTCTCAAAAAGCAACGCATCCAGCTTGAGCAATTCTGTTTCTCTTACTTTTCACCTTCGACTCGAAATCGCGACATGTGCCTTAAGTTTCTGTGTTGGGGTGTGTGGCGATTCTATCGTCGACGATAAGTGGGTCGTCGCGGGTGGCGGCGTGACGGCCGCCGCGTACGAGTTTTGCTGCGTGGCGTTCAAATTATTAAAGGGCTGACGATCCCTTTAACAATTTGAAAGAGTTCTACCCATATCCTATTCTACATTTGTTCTTCATTTGTTTCTTCAGTTCTTCATTTGTTCAGTTCTTCAGATTGATACGTATCAAATTCTTAGCCAATGACTGTCCAAATTTCCTAAGTCACGTTATTCGGATTTTGGAGAAAAATCATCTTGAGTCTTGATCAACTCCGAATTTCATCGGTGCTCAGAGTTGCGCGCTTTGTCCACGTTTTGTTGTCTTTTTCCTCAAGGAAGTTTCAGGATGCTCGCCCCTGGGGCGCGGTGTCTCTCAGTTCGTTGGAGTACATTCAACTTTCGAAAAAGCTGCTCTCCAAAAATTTGACGATTTGGCTTCCACATCGGCCGCACCAGATGCAGAAGAGGTTTAGTTTATTTGGTTTATTATTTTATTTATTTGATTAGTTCTTGTAGTCATGGGTTTTTGGGCTTCCACTGAGGACTATTTTTTTTGCTTAACTTTATGTTTTTTTCATTTTTTTCATTGTGATCACCGTCCTTTGAAGTCGAGTCCTATTGCACATGAACTATCTCGTTAAAGCTTAACGCGTTTAGCTCGCGCGAACGAAACAAAAAAGTATTTGAAGCTCTCTAAGTAGTGGATGTGCTTTGAAATCCTACTTTTCGCACATACCATCCAATTACTAAACACAAGTAACAGTGTTTCACTTTCCCATCCCTAAAAGAAGTACTAATGAAAGTGGGATTTATTTCTAACTGAGAGTGCTTAAAGGATCACTGGAAATTGCGAGGTTGAAAAAATGTTGAGGAACTTATTGTGCATGATACCAATGAATCAGCAGTTCAGAATTGATCTGTCCCCTTTTTCAGTCATTGACCGGAGCGCGACCGGTGCCACGAGTGTTCATCAACTGGAACTTCTTTGATGGAGGCGATGACGCGGCAGCCGCCACAAGAAACGGAAAGCTCGCAGCACTTCTCAAGGAAGCCCAAGCCATCTAACACATGAAAGATCTCACTGAAGTCACAATCGTGAAGCTTTTACTGTTTCTGTGATTGGTACACTAGCTTGTGAATGTTGTTACTAATAAAGGTATTACATGCTGTAAAAATTATGAACTATTGGCTATTAGGCATTAATGTGCTCAGATAGCAGTTTTTGTCATTGTTTCCTAATAAATGTGACAGCAAGATGTATTTCTAAGCGGTCAAGTGGCTCTAAGCACGCGTAAGTCGAAAGTCCCGAAGTGAGCCGTACTTGAGTGGTTTTTCGGGAAAATCTTCCGAATACAAACAGCACGTGCGTGATCAGCCTTCTTTCTCCAGACAGTATCTATCTCTCAAGCTCGAACTTAGGGAAAGAGATGTGTACAGAGGAGAGACTGGAAAAAGACGCTCATGGAGAGCAGTGCAGATTTCGGAAAACAGAATATTCCTGACTGGGTACGTATTCCTGGCAGGGAAAGAAAACGAGAAATTTGTAGTTGGGCAGGAGAGAGAGAAAGAGTTAAGGAAAACTGGTTAATACGATGGGAGGTGAAAGGTGATCGTCAAGAGGAGAAAGCTTGTGGGGGGGGGGGGGAGGTCTTGTTCAGCTCAGTACAACATTCACCCTTCATCGCACATAGTAGTTCCCTTGCCCTCATCTTCTGAATGACATTTTACAGATGGCAAAGCAATGTTTTCCGCCTCCATTTCACTGGGTGTGTTTATGGACCTGCGAGTGATTTCCTGTCCAAAAAAGCCGAAGGGTGTAACAGACCGGAGGCGAATGTTAGCCTTGGGGACTGCGATATCCCAAGGACCAAACAACACATATTGACAATCTTATACACTAATAGTGCTAGATTCAGTAGATTATAAGATTCTAGATTAGAGTACAACTGGATTATGAACGAGAAATGAAAAGATTGCGACGTAGGGCTGGATTCCAGCAGTCTAGGCCGAGGTTTTATGTTGAACAGTCACATGAACGCAAGCATGCCAGAAAATTGAGCACGATAGTATTTCCTTCGAATGTAAGCGAAGAAACTGGGCGGCAACATGGTGGCATTGAAAATAACTGGGAGAGTTCTAGCAGTTCACGATGGGGTTCATGTTGAAAAAAAAACACATGACAACCCTCGTGCATATGCCAGAAAAGAAAAGTTAAATTCGGAATTTTGACATAATTCGAAAACCGTATAAAAATGCTGACATTCAGCAAAATTAAACAGAGACTGCATAAAAAACGTCCCAGTAATGTCCCAGTGGTAGCGAATATCGACCGCAGCGGTGAATAATGAGTAATAGGTACTGTATACTAGGGAGATCAGTTGAAATCGAACTAGAAATTCGTTCCGGGGTGTTAGTAGGACGCCGTGAAACAATGTTAATCCTTTGCTCCAGTGATAACTCGGGAGTACGGTAATGCAACTTCGGGAGTTCCGCGTCGCGGCGAGGCGGCACGGCCTGTGCGGCGTGACCTGACTTGGTGACGATGGAATGGCCCGGGTCTATGGAGTTTTTTTAGTGCTGTGCGAATTATTTTTCGACACGTACATTTACTAACTAATTAGGAGGGCTATTCGTTAATACCATCTCGCAAACAGTCGGGATGGCTCCAAGAGGCATTATAAGAGTGCCCACCCCTGCCAGTGGTTGGTTTCTTCCTTGTTCGATCACTAGCCGATCACCACTGGTAGAGCAAGGACAGCCGAAAGTGGGCTCATTCCGCTTCTTTCCCAGACGATTGCGACTTTAAGCACTATACACTGACCCTTTAGGACCTTATTTATGGTAGAGCTTGGCACCACTGCGCCCAGAAAATGTCACTTTCAGTACCAACTATTCTCAGGCAGAACGACTGTCCTAACATAGATAGAACCAGCCCACAAAGGGAGGGAGAGACGGGCTATATGGCGTGCCTAAAACAGCAAATTTTATCATGAAGGAAGAATTCGAACAGCCAATTGTGACTTCTTCCTTGTGATTGGATACTCCTGCAGTTAAACACTCTGCCTCCTGATGCGGATTTCGCAAAAATGATCTACATCAATGTGGTCTTGCTACACCCGGGCAACACTCAATTCCCGTGTTTGAGTCATGTTAAAGGGGCAAGGGTGCTATGGTGGCAAGTGGTCCTCGTACCACGCGCAGAAAGCACACTGGCTCCTGCCAGGCCAACCATGTCTCCTTCCCTCCGACGGCGGTGGATTGGTACCAGATAAGTCTGGGAGGATAAGAGCCCTGGTTTGTACATCTGCTGGTTTCCGCAAGTCGTTTAGGTCACCTCGCATTCTGTAGGCCATTACGATGTGAAATGCGAATAGACAGCACGCCTCGAAAGGGAAGACTTTATTTTTTACTTTTTAAAACCCTTGTAGAAAAGGGCGATAGTTCCTCATATATTCTGCCATACAAGGATACTCTGACTTGTCGCACTGAGATTTGGCGTGATTTCACGCCGATTGCTAGTTCTCGCGGGCTGATGACCAGTTCAGTGTTGAAATTCGAGATCGCGTTTCACGCTATCTATATTCGTATCTGGCGACTTTGGACAACATTCCATAGACATCTCCTCACAAAGCCATACGGAACTTTTACTTTTCACTATCCCTGGACAAGGATTCACTAATTCGCTTTCACTGAGGTCGCCATCTACTTGACGAGATTAATTATTTCATGAACGCTCCAAGTTTTTCTTAGAAATTTTGATTCGGAATTCTTTACTGCTTTGCTGATTGATTTTATGTGAACAGGTTTGTTAGGGGGACATTTACTGCAGATTTGACCTAAAGAGCGGGTCTTTATCCTAAGCGGTCTGAAAATAGCACAGGGCTCGAAAGCTGCATTTTCCAGGACCTGTAAGGTGTCCCCTCGCTAATATTTCTCACGGAATACCAGAAAATCGTCTACTCACCCCAATGGGCGAGAAAGACTCACCCGAATTACCACCACAGGATAGTAAAGCCACCACACCATGCGCACTGCATTCGTAATTAAAGGGTCGTTTGAAACAGCTCAACAGCGTGCAGGCCAACCGTTCACCATGCTATGGGAGCTTGATCTAAAGAACATTGACGATTCCCCAGGCACGAAAGATTTAGTGTTACCCAACCAATCCCGTAGTGGTACCAACTGCCATTCAGCCTTTCTGCAGCACCTACTACCATTTTCGGAATGGAAGTCAGATGCATGGCGCATCCATGACCAACTAGTCAATGCCGAGCATTTTTTTTTCTCTTTTTGAAATAACAGCATAGAAGAAGTTTCAAGAAACCCAGTTTTCTCCTCAATTCGATCTTAATAGGATCTCTGTACCGTGAAGGAACACTATAACATACATAGATCACTATCTTCAGCGTATACGACCCTGCAAACTTCGATTTTCATGACGGTCATCGATGAATCATAACTAATGTTATACCCATGAATAACACCTATTTTAAATACAGAACTGCATTTTATTCCTGTCGCAGTTGCAAATGTTCAAAAGTGCACCGTTTCCTGCTGATTTTCGCCTTCATGCATTCGCCAATGTTCGTTGTATTTTTTTGCTGAAAGTAGAATTTTAGGAGAAGGGAGTGTCTTCGGAGCACGATGTATAATCACTGTGTACTGTGTATACCAGTGTCATGATCAGCAATAGAAGTTTTTGCGCTTTGATCTACTGAACCCCTGGGGTACTCAATCTCTCCATATAAAAATGTTTAAAAGCACGGTTTGAAGGCGGAGTCTGGAGGCGGAGTCACTGGAAAAAGGGATGTACCACTGAAGCAACTTTGCGCCTTAATCCCTTTACCGTACAACTTTCCGCCGCGAAACTGGCACAGGGTTGTCCACTCCGGACCGCACTACCTTCCCACATAACCTCTTGCATTTTCATAGTTCGCGGACCGCTCATTCAAGGGTACTATTTCTAATACAATACATTTCATAACTCTGGTGTCACTTCCGTCAACTTCCGTTACTTATGTGGGTCAGATGCTCCTTAAACTTCCGAAATAATTCATCCCTAAATATTCGATTGTTTGACACCAGAGTCCTCTGAAATGATAAAAACTTGAGCAGGTACAGTGGAATGTACTGCGATCGTTGAGGTGTATTACTTAGTCTCAGGGGCTAGCCTTTATTCACCAAAGCGCTTTGCTCTATCTACCCGTGGGAAATTGATTTAGGACTTATTGGCTCTTGACTTGTGGATCCGAGAAAACATAGCATTTTAAGAAAGCTCAAACTGGTCTACAACTAGTTTTGAAAGCGTCTAGTCTTTGAGATGACGAGGTCGTGGCGATCAATCGGTCTTGTTCTTAATGGTGACAGTTTTGTGAAGGTGGGCGGAGGGAAAATCTCCTGTAACTATCCCAATAGCTGGCTTAACTGCGGATTCTAGTGCTTACAATCAACCATTTTCAGCTCTACGACACAGTCGAACTTTTTTTGTTTTTTTTCGTGATTTTTCTTACATCTGGATACTTTACAAACGAGCGCATTACGCCGCGTTTTAGTTCATATCCTTAACATGGCTGCCTAACGTTTTTTAGACCTCGAGGTTTTTGCGCGTCTATTTAAACGTAGAAAGCCATCTTATCAACCTGCTTGTATTATTTAGAGCGATCTATTTGAGGAGATGCGTTCTCCTCTGCTGTGGCTAGCATTAGTTCTGGGTCACGTGGTGAGTTGCTTCGAAATTCAGTAGTTTATTTTTCAAAAGATATGATTGTGATGCGTAGTATATTAGCGTCTAGATGACCCACTGATAATCGTCTTCACTGTCGGGGGGCCAATTTCCTTGAGGGAGCATTTAATTAATTGTCAGTCCTACACGGCATCCGCGGCACGGCCTTCGAGCGATGCGATACGTACGGTGCGAAATGATACCAGTTTCGACAGTAAGCTTGTTTATTGTGAGGCAACAGTATTTGAGTAGAAGCGAAAGAAACCAGAGAGGTTTCTTCATTGGAACAACTTATTTTCAATGGAATCTATAGCCGTTGATCGAGAGGATTCAAGGTGGAAGGACACTTCTTATCACCATTTCACGACTAGGAGATGGAACCCCTCATAAATCAACCAGGGTTTTCCCTCTAAAGTCACACGCTTCGCAATGAGCTGGCAACCGGAGAAGTCCTACTGCCGCTCATGATCGTACCCAGACACTTCTGGGGTTAGCGGGGGCTCAGTGCATGAAGCGTTTTGGAGATACCTCAGCGCCTTGGCAGCACCCGCGTTCATTTGATGTTCCTACGCCCTCCTTAGATATCGTAGCTTTGTCGACAAGGGTGGAGGATGTACTAATTTCGCAGCTCAAAAGTACGAGAGGATGGGGCCACCCGCTTGTGAAGAGGATGCCGCCCCGCCCACCTGGCTGCCATAACTGCTTTGGCTTAGCCTTTAAAGGCTGAGCCCGCTTTCAAGAATAATGAGTTATGGAGCTCATATAATACGTGATCCAGTAGTGAAGAAAAAAGCAGAAAAAAATCATGGGAATCGCCCCCATATGGTGCCCTTTGCTGGCTGAGCCCGCTTTATGGGCTCTGGAACCTATATAATACGTGATCCAGGAGTGAAGAAAAAAAGGAAAAAATCATGGGAAATGCCCTATATAGAACCCTATGCTGGCCAGGTGGGCGGGGCGGCCGACTCTTCACCAGCGAACGGCGCTATCCTCTCGCCTTTTTGAGATGCGAAATTAGAGCACGATGCCAAATTAGTACATTACTGCATCTTCATAGAGAGGGCTATGATATCCAGAGACTGCGCGGGAACATCAAATGGACGTGGCGCTGCCTTTAATCATTCGTTCAATGCCGTGTTGAACCGTTCTGAGCTACGGGTCACTCAAATGAAACTAGTACTCTTCAAGCCTGCGTATTCACAGTCGTTAGAATCACTGTCTACTACAAGTAATCTCTCGCAACAATTAGGGCGCCTCATTGCAGGGGGGCATGGCTTGCAGCGCATCCGAATCAGATTTCTCATCTGCTGTATTCTCAGAATGGTGATGGCGACCTGGCTGCACTGCAGGCCGCGCCGCATCAAGGCCCTATCGTCTGCAGGGACCATGACTAAACGTTGACAGAATTTATGAAAATGCTCCCCCAAAGAAAATCAGCGCCCGAATTGGTTATTGCTATAGCATGTTCTGACATGCGTTGTTCTGATGTTATATTTCTAGCTTTCGTCTCTTTCTCAACAGGACAACGGTATCGTCGGTGATCCTCTAGTTGACTGTGCTGATAGCTATTTTGAGGTGCGAACTGTACTTTTTCAGCAGAATTCGGCTAAAGAATTAGAGCAGTGGCTTGAATTGGCCCCGAAACGGTAGTATAGGTTGAGTGACATTTAAAAGACATACAGTCCTCATCATTGCGGACTGTCGGGGCGGCTGAGCCGCGCTGCACTGTGACGCGACAGCGGCTGCGGCTCGGTGACGGCGAATCAGCTGATTTCATGGAATTCGGCTGCGAATTCCCACTTTTTCAGCTCTTCAAGCTTCGAAAGTGGAAGGTGAGTTATTTTGAACAATTTTAAATTGTACTGGCTCTGAATGAATCTGAAAGAATGCAAGCCATTTGAATAAATGCCTGAAATAAGGTAAAATTTAAGGAAAAGGGCGTAATAATAAACATAAAAATAAAGGAAATTAGAGCCAGAACAATTTAAAAACCGTTCAAAATGACTCACCTTCCACTTTCGAAACTTGAAAAGCTGAAAAAGTGTGAATTTGCAGCCGAATTCCATCGAAATCAGCTGATTCGCCCGAGCCGCAGCCGCTGTCGCGTCACAGTGCAGCGCGGCTGTGCCGCCCCGACAGTCCGCAATGATGGGGACTGTAAGCTTCTGAGGGGGAGAAGAACCGAAAAATGGATTGCTGAACCCCGAGGCGTTATACTTCTAGACTTTACATCCATGTCTACTCAAATTCGGAGCCCACAACATCCAAACTTTCTCAAGGTTTCAGAGGGCTTAATGGAAACTACTTGTGACTACCGTACGTTTGACCTCCAAGTGGGGTTAGCAATTACTCAGTTCGTCACGTGAATCCGTACCCACCTCACGTATCGTTCAAAACACTAGCAGTATAGTAGTTTAAAAAAAAGGATAAAGTCTTCGCCGTTGATCAATCCCTTTGTGGGATGCGGCACGCATTCTACTTCCATTCAGAATCGTAGTGGCTTATTGAATGCGATGTGGCCTATACAATGACTTGCGGTGGCCAGCCGATGTACAAGTCAGTGTTTTATCCTCCCAGACGAATCTGGTACCAATTTACCGTCCCCGGAGGGTAGAAGGCTTGGTTGGCCTGGGCGGGAGTCGACCCGGGATTCGAACCCGGCGCCGCGCGAGTGGTAAGCGCGCCACTTGTCACTACACCACCTCCGCCTCTATAGTTTATAGTAGTTTACAACTGAGAAATTCAAGGAGAATTTCAATAAGCACCGATTCCAAGTGCTTGTACGATGTCAAGTGCTAGATGTTTAGGTCCGGTTTGAGACACGTAATCCATTTCGTGGTCTGGTATTCGTACAGGATCGTCTCGATGATCCTCATTGTCGTAGCCCTCCAGCGAGTCCAAGTGGTCTTCAAAACGCTAGCTTACGTCTAGCATTCAAGGAATGCGGAGTGGAACGACGAATATCGGTGAGCTCAATGGAGAATTACTTCTAACACGTAATAACTTCGTATAGCACTGAGCTAAAGCTTCTTAAATCAACATCTTGTCAAATTTTCGACTCGCTTCTTAAAGACACATAGTACGCTCACACACATTGAGGGTGTATGAGACTATCAGCCCCCCCAGCTGTCGATGTGTCGTGGTCCCCCGCCCAAACATGCCCAGGAATGGAGATACAGGACCGTGAAACACGCTATTCCTCCATGCTCCGCCTTACACCCTTTTGCGGCGCAGATTCCCGTCCTTCATAACATCCGTTGCAAGCGCGCGTGTCGCGTGCGGCTCCTTGGCACTTTGCCAAGTCCTTTAATTGCGCAATACAAGTAAAACGCAATTTCCTGATGCGGATAACATTGGAGGTGCTGCAAAATAAGAACAGAAGATGATGACGAGGGTCAGAACTTAAAAGCAACTGTGCCACTTGCAACATCCCTCGGAGGCCGCGTATTTCCACGAAACATGAAAATAAAAACGGCATACTCGTTAGTTTGATACAAGCAAAACGCAATTTCCTGATGCGAATAAAATCTTTACGGTTGTTGCTCGATGCTTTCAAAAATCCATTGTACAAGGAGACGACAGTATGAACAGGCTAGAAATGAAGCCACAACATTAATGTATAATGAAACAAAAATGAAAAAATCAAGTGAAAGGCAAAATAGCTTGAAGTCCGCCTCGTATAAATTTTCTACGATACTGGCGCGAATCCGGCGCCAAAACCATTAGAATTACTTTTAGAATTAACGAGGGAACGCTCTGCCGGATTGTTTTATTCTCATGTTTTCTGGGAATGCGCGGCCTCTGATGGATTCTGCGGATGCAGCCGAGTTGCTCTTGAGTTCTGGCCCTTGTCATCATCTTCTGTTCTTATTTTGTAGCACCTCCAATGTTATCCGCATCAGGAAATTGCGTTTTTTTTGAGAGCGCAATTAAAGGCACTTGCCAATCCCGGTTGCCAAGGAGCCGCACGCCGACACGCGCCGCTCTGCAACGGAATGCTTCTATGATTATATTACTAGGGAATCTGCGCCGCAAAAGGTGTAAGGCGGAGCATGGAGGAAATTAGCGTGTTTCACGGTCCTGTATCTCCATTCCTGGGCATGTTTGGGCGGGGGGACCACGACACATCGACAGCTGGGGGGCTGATAGTCTCATACACCCTCAATGTGCTTGAACGTACCATGTGTCTTTAACCGAGAATGGATGTGACTGGTTAGCAATCAAGGCTACCGCGACTAAACGAGCCTTTGAGGGTATTCTTGCCAAAAATGCTTTGCATAATCAGTCTATGAGGCCATTTGAAGTGTATTTCTTGCTTGCTTAGGGGGGAAGAATTTAATGATATAGGGGGCTAGTTGTTCTGTGGGTATACCAGTTCCTTGAGACTGAGTAGCTTCAAGGAATCGGATGCAACACAACATCATTAGTTTTTCAATCCTTCATTTGTACAGAATAGCATTTGCTGACAGCTGACATTTACTTAACTCCAGCCATAATTAATATTTATATCTATCACATTATGTACACACATCTGCGTTCTTTTTGCCTTCGCATCACTGTGGATATCCCATGCCGTTCATGCCGCCCATGTATGGTTGTCCACCGTAACCGCCCATACCGCCGAATTGGTCTGGTTGGCCGCCGCCTGTAAACGCTAATTATAAGAACGGCGTTCATAGATTTTGACATGTGACCAGATTCAGGTCATGAGAACGGTTACTTGACACTACGCGCTTTGAAGGGATTATTAAAAATGTGGAGCGGCAGGAACATGTGGTCGGCTGAGCTTGTACAGGCCACCTTGGCCTGCAGTGAAGCGGCTCACACCACTTTGCAGCTTCACAGGAGCCTGCAGTTCTCACCGAAATAAGACCTGTTATTAAATTAGCGGAAGGGCAAAATGCCCTTCAAAGCTAAATAGCGTAGAGGTGGGCTCAGAAGTCGTGTAGCTGTCCCAGTGAAACCTCAGAAGAAAGAGAACGAATCCAAGAATTCAGAAATTTGTTGAAAATTATTCTATCGAATTACGCTATACTGGTTCGGCGTAGCAATGAATTAATGTAATATTTCAATTTTTTCATGTTAGAACATTTTGCTTGTTGCAAAATAGAGTTACAAGTTGAGAAACGCGAATGCTTTCTAGTGCCAATAGGTTCTATAAGCCTAGAAAGTTGTTACCTTGATTGCCGCCGTATCCTCCACCGAATCCGCCCATTCCACCCATTCCTCCGTATCCTCCGAATCCTCCGCCCATGCCACCGTCTCCTCCGTATCCGCCACCTCCATAACCTGAAATTGTAATTGCAAGGGGAAACTTTTAGCTATACACTTGGATATAGCTTCAGAAGTTCAAATTGTAACAAGGGGAAACATGTGGTACGGTAGGCACTCGGTTATTGAACCAACAGCACGACTACTAGTGCTTAGTACTTTTGCGAGCGGTTCGAGAAAGAATTCGTAGAACTGCGCAAGCTGAAGCTTACTCCTAACACATTGCCTTCAGGTTGGCTTTCCCCACGAGACTCGCTTCCTATGTAGAACGGCCTCAGCTAAAAAGGGTTGGACTGCCTACGTAAAGGGTGGGATTCCCTCTTAAAGGGTTGGCACGATGAATCCTTAAAGACGAGTAGGATTAATACGCCTGGCAGGACGGAATTCCGCGCCCCTAAGAAAGCGCTGCGCAGCGCCCTTTCCAAGGAAAGGTACCCTTATAAGGGCCCTATCAAGCTACAACATACCGACCCGAACGCCCACCACGCCCGCCCCACAAATGGACGACCGTTCCTGACGCTCGTATTGATTCATTTGCTAAGCAAATTATGAAGCGAAGGGATTGGTATGAAGCGGCCGCGGTGCTGCATGGATATATGAGTACACATATGCAGCCGTATCTTCGGTAGCGGTTATTGGCAAGATGCCTACGGGAAACTCGTCCGAAATCGATTTTCAAGTCACTGAGAACGGAGGCTTTTTTCGCAGGATTTTGACCGTTTCACTCCGTTCTTTCGCCATTTTCCCACTATATAGCGCCCTGCTAGCATTTTAGGCCGAGTACCAAATTATCGTGCCAACTGCCTTCGAAGCTAAGCACTTGAAGGAAGAAAACACCGATATTTGAAGGGGGAGGCTGTGGAAGAAAAAGAGAAGCCTTGGGATTGGAAGAAATAAGGGAGTGCACGCAACAGCATGTGCACTTAGATGGAAATAACTTGTGAATTGATATTCCAATAAGGACTTTCATCGAGAACAAATCTTCCAATCAAATTCTTCGAATAGAGATCCACTCACCACCCATGTCACCACCGCCATAGCCGCCACCTCCATAACCACCATATCCTCCGTCTCCTCCATCTCCTCCATATCCACCTGAATTGCGAGTTAAAATTAAGTACTTACTTAGTAATAGGGTGTTTGGAGTAATTAAACGAGTAAAAGAACAGAACAGCAAAGCTTACCGTAACCTCCCATGTCGCCACCATTTCCATAGCCACCACCAAAGTCGCCACCATTTCCGCCTAAATTCTTGGATGATCAAGAATTGATATGGTAAAAGTAGTGCTCCGTTCAAATCGATAAATCTGATAGGTTAGGAAAAGCGACTGTTGGATAGATTTCCTCTAAAAGATGCTTTTTTTGCTGAAATTCCAAAAAGACAAATAACTTTTTGAATTTTCATCTTAATCTGATAACAATAAGATAGCCGAACTGATCGGTTTACTGAGCGCATTATTCTTACCGTTGCCCCATCCTCCACCTCCCATACCGCCATCACCGTATCCACCTCCTCCCATTCCACCCCAGTCTTGTCCAAGTGCAGACACGATACAGAACGAGCCGATTACCAGTAATCTTGAATGCATCCTGAAATTTTTGGAATACAGATGAAGTTTCCGAGGCGTTGCGAACGCTGGAATGAAGAAGAGAGAGACAGAGAGTAAATAAAGGCAGGCTTCGTTGGAAGATAGGAGCCTTGTTCGGAGCCACCAAACTTTGCTCTGACTTTGAATTAGCGGAGTAGGCGCTCTCATCGGATCAATTCAATTTCTTGAAAGCCTGGGGAGTTGCATGGTCTCGGAACGATTCCGGCTCGCGATTTCTTTTATAGCTGGTCAAAGAGGCCAGTTGGATCTCAAGAACGCGTCCAACGAC
>MU967098.1:0-11829 GCA_036418165.1 Cooperia oncophora | reverse complement strand
GCAGACACGATACAGAACGAGCCGATTACCAGTAATCTTGAATGCATCCTGAAATTTTTGGAATACAGATGAAGTTTCCGAGGCGTTGCGAACGCTGGAATGAAGAGAGAGACAGAGAGTAAATAAAGGCAGGCTTCGTTGGAAGATAGGAGCCTTGTTCGGAGCCACCAAACTTTGCTCTGACTTTGAATTAGCGGAGTAGGCGCTCTCATCGGATCAATTCAATTTCTTGAAAGCCTGGGGAGTTGCATGGTCTCGGAACGATTCCGGCTCGCGATTTCTTTTATAGCTGGTCAAAGAGGCCAGTTGGTCTCAAGAACGCGTCCAACGACAGAACAACGCCCCGATGGTCCACACAAACATTCGCCATCGCCATCGATATGTTGACGAAACCGCTCATTAGCTAAACAATGGAGAAATCAAGAAATGCGCATTCGTCAAGTCGCATCAGCTGTTTCTTCACTTGATCGAAATCTTTAAGAGAAGAAAATTTCAGAACTGAACTTGACTGAGCTGAAGACTACTGATACTCTTACTATCATAGATATGGAAACGATTGTGTAGTTTCATTTGATGATTTCGAGACATTTAGTTCAATCAGTAATGCATTTCTATTCAACTTTTCTACGAATATTTTTTCAGTCCCTGTATTAGTCGACAGCCGGATGGGGTTCACAACTGGCGGAAAAGGACACCAGCATTTCATTGCAGCAACCTTACAACCTTACCAACCAACCTTACCTAGTTACCTTACCAAGCAACCTTACCTTGTTAGATTGAGCTTTTATTTCCGGAAATTCTCCAGTTTCTCCTCCGAAAACTGTCGTTTGAGCGGGAGTGGTGGTGGGGACAGGGTACAGCATGTGGTGTGAAACACATAAAGGGGTCTACTTTTCGGCTGGGGGAGGGGGGGGGGGGTCGTATTCGGTCGTTGTTGGGAGAGGGGGGAGGGGCAAATGAGGCTTCGAGAGGAATTTGCCGCGTTGGGAGAAAATTTTTGTTGATTGCTGACTTTTCGCGTGATTTTTGCTGTTTCATGTGCACTGTATACCCCACCCCCGCTTGAGGGGAAATTTTTGGGTGAAAAACTAGAAATTGTGGGGAATTGGAAGGTGTTGGGGGAGGGAGGGGTCGTACCGAAACCCTCATTTAGGTGGGGAGGGGGTTGTACCAAGACCTTCCTTCGAGAGGGGGAGGTCGTACTGGCACCACTATTTCACACATCACGATGCTGTACCCTGAGTGGGAGCTAGTGCACGTAGAACGGTAAAACCTGAGAACAGGGATCCCTAACGTACGACGTGCCCCGCTGGCCACACAAAATTTCTGTTGAATAAGATCGCAATTCTCAGCCACTTGATCGCTGCCGTTCTGTGAAACGCTCTTAACAGGGAGGTCGTTCAGGGCGTGGTGCGCTTTTCGAAAACGGTTTTTTGCATATTGTAGGGGCTCATGCAAGGACCTGAAAAGTGTGCTTCATTTTGCGCGCTTCCAGGAAAGGTAAAAAACGAGTAAGAAATCTTTGGAATCTGCTTTGCTTCGTTTTGGGCCTCTGTGCGGCGTAGGTCCCTTGCAAATTTAGACGCAGTTGCTGAGTGGGAGGTCCTCATTACGGACTGTTTGAAATCGAAGCGAAAAAAAACTGCGCAAGTGTACTTCCCTAAGTTTTGCGCATTGCTCAAGTCAGCATGCAACCTTGGTCCTCCTCACGATTAGAAGGCGATGCACTACTCGGTGCGCAACGGATGGTTAGGGGATAGGGATGGGGGATTCGCAATCGGGAGCAGTAAAAGTGGGGTTGAGTGTTCGACTCACCTCAATTGCGGGCTTTTGGATTTCTCAGGGTTTCGCTGCTTCGCTTTCCATTTGTGTCTCGCGCATGAATAAACTCTGGATATTTGCCATTTATGAGCACATTCTGAGTAGACATACCCCACGATACAAAGCTATTCAACTATTTCCATTTTCACGCACCATTGAACAATAATTGTTGCTGTACGTTTGATATTCATAAGCTAGACAGTGGATCTGATCGCGAATAAACTTGTGACTCTAGTGTGTGGTGTCAACTAAAAGCAGTTTGGGCAACATTCTCCTTTCCCACTGAATCGTTAGTAATACCATATATGAGCGTTCAGCGCTAGTTGACGCATTCTTGGCTGTGCGTTATTGGGGTTTCCGGGTCGTAGTCATCGGATAGGTCATGCGCTGTGACGAAAGTGGCTGAGACTGTCCGCTCCACCATTGCCCCCGACCAAATATTTACTCAGCTCTACAACCTATTGGAAAAGCCAAAAAATTTTTGCCGTCTCAAAGTCTTGCTGCCCAGGGTAAATCGTATTCAACCACATCCAAAATTTATTTTTTGGCGCCATCCATCCTGCACCCAGCATAGCGCCGAAGAGCTAATTACCAACAATTTGAATAAAAAAGCAGTTTTTTGCTCCGATCGTATTGTTCACTTATCGTGAATTTATTTCGTTGGGATCAAAGTATTGTCCCAGACAAACGTGTACTCCAAAAAAAAAAAACAAAAAACTGGTGGAAGCACTTAATTTTGGTCCTCGGGGTGAGCTCCGAACAGTCAGCGTCTAATTTTTGTTTACAGTTTTTTTGTTCCTCAACGCGCAGACGAAAATGAACCTCAGTTTTTCTTGGTGCTCTCGGTATGTGCCGCCTAATAAAATGCACAAAAACATTTTTCAAAAGCTCACCGTACGGCCTGAAACCGCGTCCCCTGCGCTTGATACAATTATTGTCAAAAGCCTGCGTGATAGCTTACAATCATACGTAACTAGCTCTATAACTGTCGAGGGTGGAGGTATTTTGGAAAGCACAGCGATAGCGCTTAACTATGGTTAAAGATAAGAGTGCAAGAGGTTGCTCGGAGTGACATCCGCCCGCGATGATAGATTTCTTTTACCTGCCTGCCTTACTTGGCATCCTGAATGTCTCACGCTACTTTGTCGCGGCATCGCTCCGCTCTGATATCCACGTCAATCGTTGTCCCTGCGCCACGGCACAAATTAGGCGTTATTGAGCTTTCGCACGCTCTCCGTTCGTTCTTTTTTTACTTGTCACGGGCATTTCAACAGAGGGAATAGCATTTTCGTTCCCAACGCTAAGCCTCGCACAAACTTCTCGCTGGCGTCATTGCGAAATCCGCTGAAGAATTCCTAAGCTCCACATATCAGGTCTTGTTAAGTGACTCCACAGCTGATGTCTTCAAAACTGTTTTATTTAACAAGAGCCGTTTTGGGGATAGTTTGGAATACAGTGTTGCCGGGCCAACATCCACGACAATGCTAAACAAACGGCCCATGGTTATCTGTACGTATAGTCCGGCTCAAAAGATCAGTGCCACATTTAGAACTAAATTCGGTGTCGGTAATAATTGCTGCAGTTGCACGACTTCAGCAGATGCACTATTCAAAGGGCGCAGGTTTTCATTTGTCGTGTGGGCGGAGTCACACCGCCCGCATGATGAAACTTGGACCGCTGCTTCTTTAAGAAATAGTGTATGAGCTACCTTGCTTATTCTAGGTGAACTGAATAGTTCTACAGGAAAAGAAATACGGCGCTACGGCTACTTAGGTGTGCGCAGACGTACAGTTGGGAGGTTGCGTCCGAGGTCCGCAGTGAACGTGCTGGTAGACAGCCGAAGTGAAATATGGCGCCAAGCCAAAATTTGGAGGGCTCAGACAAGTGGCCCGTCTAATGTCCAGGCATATGGCTGGCTCTGCGGGGGTTACGTTTTTGTGGCCTGCTTTCAACGACTTTTAGCAGAACTGGGCGGAGACATAAAGAATACCTAGCTGCCACAACCATTCACAGTTTCGTGGTTTTTTACTCGCGTAAGTGGTACTCCTTTGCAGAAACGAACCTGCTCTTTTTGCAGACGGAAGATATCTGCAGGCTGTTTACAGTGGGTCTTTGGGCATCTCTGCTCTTCTTCTTACTGCAGTAGTAAGAAGAGAGGCTGATTTACGAGAAGCACACTCATGCGGCGATGGCTGGCGATCTATAAATTAGCCTGAGCAATCGCATTTTTCCCCTTTCTGGTACAGTATCTCCATAGGAATTGACTTTTTCTCAAATGTTTTCTCCTTCCAATATGAAGAAGTTCTTTTTCAGACCTCACCACGAGGTGTGTTCCTGTCAACGTCAATCATAATCGCCTTCAATCTCGATTATCTCACCAAAATCGATCGAATTTATCGAGTACAATGTTTCTATATGGAAATGGAACGACGTCTCGAGAAAGAAGTTCTCGTCAAGTACGTGATCGTATCAAACCTTCATTTTCTTCAGTTTCTCATCCGTTTTCCAGAATGCCACCACCAACGCTGCATACCAAGCAGGTGCCAATGCCGGTCTGTAAATATGAGGTTCTGGATGGTTCACCTGTTGGAAAGCCGGTCTATTACGCAACAGTCGGACAAATGGTATGTTTTTTATGCTCGTACGGGATTTATCCGAGGTCAGGTGAATTTGAATAAAGGTAGCACCTTTTAAGAACGTTGGGTCGAGAGTTGTTTCGCATTTGAAGCCGCTCGAGTTTGTTCGGTTGTGATACCCCTGCTTTTCGCCGCAGTTCGTGATTCAGGATTTTTCTTCACAATGCTCAGTCATGAGAAAAGACATGGCTATGGCTGGACTCGAACCTTCAGCCGTACGCTTACCAAGCTGCTAACCATTACACCACTAAGAACGCTTTTCATCCAACAGATTGTACAGTCCTGCTCGCTCCGGCGCAGGAGCTGGATTTGAGCTAATCTATCCAGTTTTCCACCAATGAAGGATGCCTACCAGCTCTCATAAGTGGTGGGGAACGCCTTGGCGCCGCGCCACATCCACCCTCCCTGACAGGCCCCAGCGTCCGCAGCGAACGAAACTGAAGTCAGCCCGTAAACCATTAAGCTAGATGTGGGAAAAAGGCCCAGGTTGTGCAATGGTTAACACACTGTCCCGGTAAGCTCGAGTTGCAAGTTCACTTCTACCTGGGGTCACGTCTCTTGATTATGAGTCAGCATGCTTCTTATGATAGACGCTAAGGCTGCGTTTTATACTAGTGCCGGAGCGTAGAAGTTGGCCTCCACGCGTTAGCGCCAGGCGGCAGAGTGGGGAGAGGAATAATATGACTAGCGTTTTCCCGCGTCACCGCGTTACGCGGTTTCTTCCAGAGTTTCACGCGCGTCTTTTGTTGCGTTATGCAGTCGGCAGGGGAATGTAGGAGATATGGAAGTGGAAAGGGTACAAATAACATCGGATTGCGCGTCTCTCACTCACCTCGTCTTGACAATGCACTCGTCGATTCCGCCGCCGGGCTCTGAGAGCCAATGTTCTCTACAATACACCACAGTTATGCGTCTTTGACAGGCCAGTAGAGTCTGTAAATACAACCGATTCTGCGTCTTGACGGCCACATAGTCTCTACAATACACGTCAATTCCGCGTCTCTTAGAGAGAGACCACAGTCTGGTTTTCTGGATGTCGTCCTTCCTTGCCAATATCAACTGATCACTTCAGGTCTATCATAAATGGACCTGCGACGCTGAACAGTCGGATACGTTCTGCATGATTGTGCACTCGTGCTTTGTCGACGACGGTAATGGAGAACGAGTCCAACTCATCAACGAAAAAGGGTAGCTTCCTATCACAAACACAGACTAAACACAAATTTCAGTTTTGTTTTTTCAGTTTGTGACTGAAAAACAAAACTGAAAGTGTGACACATCAAAAATGGAGAGGGCGTGGCTGCGCTCCATCTTGAACATGAAGAAGTATCTGTCTGTCATGGAACATTTTCATTTGGAACAATTTTTAACCTGTCTTGTTCCGGACAACGTAGTCGCAGCCGCGTTCAAAATGAGTGCGTAGCCACGCCTTCTCAAGCCCCGCGATATGCAATGTAAGTAACGTGAGGTGATCAGCTAGTCTTACGTTCTTGTGCCCAGAATATGCTGTTCACTAAAGGCTCGAGTAGGACAAACATCCACATAGCTGAAATAGCCTTCAAGTGTGTGATCGCTTTTGAGCCTTTCTAGTTTAGTTGTGCCCTGGACAAGTACCTGTTGACGAATTTGGAGTATCCGGAGGATCTCATGGCTGGACGAGAGGCTCATGTCTACAAATATGCAGATCGGGACAATATGTATTTCGATTGCCAGATTACACTACGAATCAAGGAACCCGGACTGGAGTACTGTGAGGTGTGTTTTGCTGTTACAAAGGTACAGGTACAATAAAGTTTACGAGTTCTTGGAGCAAATAGCCTGCAGAGAGGGGCGCCACCCGGCTGTAGAGGTGCAATCGTTATCCTTGAGGCCAGTCGGGGCGTGTCGGTGTTGCGTGGCCACCACTCATTGAATGTCGAAGCAGCAACCATTGATGGAAAAGGGCTGGCCCCACGCCAAAGCCCACGTTGATACGCCCCGTTTGACTTCAGTGATAACGAGTGGAACATGTGAAGCCTTTCACCATGAAGGGCCCTGTTGAGGAGACCAAAAAGGCCAACATGCTCACTAGTAGGAGAGCTCGCTTCTTAATCCGTGATTCCTCTTTAAACAACAACCACAGCTTATATCTGCACTCTTATCGTTTCTAGACTATGCCCAAAATGGTTTAAAAATGAGCTCTCAGGTCTATGCTTCATTTATGCTTCCAGCACACCCTTGCTGCCCTGCAGCGCAATCAACACCTGCCAGCCGCTAGTCGGTTTGCCACGTTGGTTGGCATGCTGCCACAAAAAAAAAACTGGCTACCATCCAAGTGAGCTCTGTGATGGCTTGCGGGGGCTAGCCGATGTACAGGTCAGTGTTATCATCCTCCCAGACAAGCCTACTACCAAGCTTGCCGCATGGAAGGGTCCTTAAGGGTGTTTGCCATGGTTGGTGAGGCCCATCCGAGACTTAATGCCTGGTTGCAGAAAACCTATTGTACCAACCCTTACAGAAGACGAAATTATGGACTGTTGACAAAAGAGAGTTGTTATAGGGTATCTCCACTTGTTACTGTACAGGTCAAAGTTTAAGTGGTCAAAATATTAAATTACGAACAATAACACTATGTCCAAAATAATCTTTAAACTCCAGGTGCCGACATGTCCCGATCCGCCACGTCGCCGTCGATCACATCAAACACTACCTGCCATTACAACAAGCGAGGAACTAAAAAGTATCACGAGACTTGTTGTTACGTAACGATATATGTTGCGATGTTCGCAACACATTCCTTACTCTGCTAGAGAAACCAAGTAATTTTTGATTTTTAACAACATACCTCAGTAATCAATACCGAATATTACAGCCGATGAAAGCGGCGACTTTATAATCCCACATGATGAAATCGTAAAATTGAGTTGGATTGAGATGAACTTCGACGTCAGGCAGCTGTCAGATTAGCACGCACATTCAATGAGGAAAAGTTACGACAAGGCTGAAGAAACCAGCTTATCGACTTCGCTCTCTGCGAATGCTGGCGGTGTATTGGAAGGGCGAGGCGCTGTGTTTGCCGGCACCAGCTCTGTATTCCACCAATCATTGTCCTTTCTACCTCTTCAAGCAAAGCAACTGATGGAGAACGAGTTGGCGCTGCGTCAAACTCACCTTACCCCTCCCCTCCCCTCCTTTCTGACATGCCCCAGCATCCGCGACGAACAACGTTGGTACAGGCCATTCGTGTTTGTGATCGCGGAGAATAGATGGACGTTGATGTGGAATTCAACCCATAATCAAAAACTTCTTTTTTTCCCCGCCTCTCTGGTCCGCATGGCATTCTATGGTGATTGTGACCTCACACACTCCAACCTGGCTTACCCATCCCGGAATCCCTTCCCCTGAAAAATCACTGCTCTGACTCGCCACATATATTTTGCCCATTTGCCGATCTTTGGCAGCCGCTGTCCTTTATCTGCCCACGTTACATGGTCACATGGTTGATCAAAAGGACTGTACACAAAAGTTCATGGTGTCACGTCACCTGGTTCCAGAACCAAACTCTTCGGTCACCCACGTGCTTAAGGATCAAAGTACAACGATGCGAACTTCTTTGCCTACAATGGACCCGCTGATCACACCATTCCCGTTCCTCAGGGTGTAGAAATCATTAACGAATAGGTGTGGTTGCTTCCTGGATCGCTTTCTTAGCGGTACCACCAACTCGGCCACGCAAAGAAACCTCTTCAGTGAGCGCCTTTCATCTATTTACCATTTTCAACAAGATGGCTCACTTCAAAGCCCTTCGGCATGGGAGTAGTCAGGGAATATCACTCAACTAGACTGGAAGCTTCCAGTTCATCCAATTTATAGGTTAAACAAACCCGCGTAACATCGTTTTTGGTCCATGTCCATTTTTTTTCTTTTTTTTTCGAGAAGTACCACTTCCTGATGGAAGAATTCAGAGAGTGTGAGTTTTTTGCTAGGTGTAGGTGTGTGTATAGCGCTCAACAGCGGAATGAGAGGGCGTGTCATTGTGATGAGGGCTTTGAAGCGGTGCTAACTCTTTTTCACAATGCTCGCCCCATGTGAAGACTGTTGGAAATAAAACGCCTCGATTCGTGGTGAAAGACAAGAGGGGGACAAAATGGGCAAACATACAAGACGTGTAGGATAAATATGCCTAGTAGGACATAATTCGGTGCTCCTGAGCAGGCGCTGCGTGGCGCCTTCTCGGCCAATGGCACCGACATAGGTGCCTGAGGCAGGATGCAACGTGCCGTCCCAGACGCCCACCGCAACTGCCCGCTCCCAAATGGCAGCACAGTTTCATCGTTGCTGGTGCTCTTGTCGCCTCATTTATGAAGTACAGTTGATATGAAGGGGGTTGAGAGTTGGTCATGATTACATAACTGCAGCCGTATCTATCAGGGAGAGCGGTTGTTGGCACACGATGCCAACGAGAAACTCGTCCAAATGTGCTCGTCCAGTACCATGCAGAACAAAGGTTCATTGGCAGGTTTTCAGCCGTTTAACCTAGCTTTCTCGTCATTTTCATACTGTATAGCACCCTGCCTCCATTTTGGACCGAGTACCAAATTGTCGTGCGCCTTTAATATGTCCCTCTTGATGAACGAACTCTTTGACAAGAAAAAGCAGCATTTTGGTACCTTATGTTTCATGACATGAGAAATCTTATCTGATTGTAGTAGTAGTCAAACGAAAGTTCAGAAGATCAAATCCAGTGAAACGTCACTGATAAAACCAATGTCCTATTTTCAACTTTAGTGAGACCTCGGCAGTACTTTTTATCGCCAATTGCTTTCTTCAGAGTTGGGAGCCTGTACAGGACTCCATTGTTTGTTCTTTGTACGAAACTTTGTACTGATTAGATAGCTAACTACTACTGGTGACAGGAATAGAAACAATCAATAAAGTACACGCGTGATAAGGGCGACCACGAAAAATTGATATTTTACAAAGAAGTTTCTGTTTCAGGCTGTTCTTTGTATGAGTACCATCGGCCTATCTACCATCTGCCTCTTCAACATTATCATCATATTTATTTCGGCTGTTATACTTTTCCTTGCAGTACGACTACATGCACTGAATAGTAAATTACAAAACTAATTCAATTCTGTTACCTCTTTACTTATAACTAACAATGCCATATGCGGTCAGGTTTCGTAACTTTCAACAAGTATTCCATAGCGAAGGGCAGAAAGTGGCGTTCCTCCGATAGCTGCGCCCACGCTCCTTCTTCAGACTCTGTGCGTTTCTGCGTCTCTTTTGTCTGCACCCTCGCGGCCGTCGCTCTGCCAAGAAACGCCCCTTCCGCCCTCAGGTATGGAATGTAGTGAGGGGTTGCTTCTCTGGTTGCTTACCTTAAATTCACGCCTTCATATGTTTATTCTGCTTAGAACTGTGCAATATTCATGGAACAGGGGTCGGTTTCAAAGTAATAAAGAATAATGATGTGTTTTTATGTTGGTTTATCACACATGGATTACGGTAGCTGCATAGATGCTGTAACTTTTTCTGCATATCAGAGGAATCATCTGTCAATCGTTCACTTCACTGCAGAATGATTGCAACGAAAATTTTCTATGACAGCATCTGTCCTGCATGCAGAACTGTGATCGATGACCGAACGAAAGTGACTGGTGATAGATATGCTGCGTGCTCCGGATAAAGACGAGCGTTTAGCCCTCATAGCGCTGCATGGCTATCAGAACAGGGCTCACCATCCGTTGTGTACAACAAAACAGTGGCTTGTTTTTGACCGCTGAAGATACATTGATGTTTCCTGTTCATTCACCGTTTCACGCTCGCTATACCCCCACAAACGGCGGCGCTGATCGAAGATGTCTATCCCCCGCTCGACGGCAAGACTGAACATGGTAGGTGGGATGGGAAAGAAGGATTTTGTCGGAGGCTAATTCAAAGGGGAGGGAAGGGTTGCAGAACATCTTCCAAATGGGCGCCAGAAAGTACCCCATCCAGCTTAATGGCCACCTCTACCTAAGCTTCTCAGCTTTTGATAGTATCCATGATTCTAGGTGATGCTTGATGCACAGGGCACGTCCTACCGCTGCCGTTGGGGGAAATTTCCCGAAAGTACGACCCTCGTTCCTAATTGCCTCCTCTCATACAACCTCCCCCTTCCCCAGCCTCCCTACCACTTTCCTAGATTTTCCCAACTAATACTGCCACTTCTTCCCGGAATTTCCCGAGGATTTTCAAGTTTTTCTCCCATATTTTGCTGTCGAGCGGAGGGTTGAGGGTGGGGGGAGGAGGGTGAGAGGATGGTGGTGTATGGGGGTATATAGCACATGTGAAACGGAAAAACCGCGAAACAACAACCGGAAAATAATTCCCCAACGCTGCAAAATTCTCCTAGAGGCGAATGTGACCCACCTCTCTCCCAGCAACGAACAAATACGTCCCCCGCTCTTATAGCGTCCGTGAAACGAGAAAAATCAGCTGCCAAAAAATTTTCTCAGACCATATACGACCCCCCCCCTTCTCGACAGCGATCAAATACGACCCCCCCCCCACTGGGGATTCCCCAATGTAGGACGTGACCTGCTGAAACAGTCGTTCGCACTGCAGACTCTGGGAGTGCCAGAAGGCTGGGTTTAGCGAGGCACCACCCTATTTTCCTACCTATTGCTGAAGCTGGCAAGTGACAATAATTGGTGAAAAACCGGCTAGCTGCGCATAAGCCTGCTCCAGCCTTGTGACACGTCCCAGCGTCTGCAGCGAAAACGACCATGGTTATGTAGCCTTTTGTGGCGCCTTGTCAACTGGCGAGTTTATCTTTTGTTGCGACTCTGATGTATTTAATCGTAATTCTTGCACATTTCGTTGTGAACCTAGCCGATTACCTTTTTTGCGTTCTGTGAATATTCCTGCAAGAAAACTGTAATCAAACTGACGGAAATATTTCGCGTATTCGACCAGGTGACTGAACGATCATACCACGTGGTAAATTTTACGAGAATCCAGTTTTGTAAGAACAAGGGCCACAAAAAAAACTAGGAAAACCTCAAAGAACTATCAGAATACACGCGGCGGTATTACAGAACGTTTATGGAGATTGTATAGAACATAGTTTATGAGTGTGTCGTGTAGCAATCGGCTCTTCATATTCCTTATCGATTCTTCCAGTTTCCAACCGGTTCCCCTGGTTTTGCCCGTTTTTACATGCTTCTTTGTAAACTCTCCGATAGAAATGCTATACTAATAGGGGCCGGTCGAAACTGCAGCTTGGGCTAAGCAGGCTCTGGAGCTGGCTTGCATCATGTTAAGAATGACCTTCAGGGTTTGATCCGTGCTTGCTAGAGCTGAGTAAGGGCACAACAATGCTGCGAAACCAACCGGCGGTCAGAGG
>MU967097.1:4535-17638 GCA_036418165.1 Cooperia oncophora | reverse complement strand
GCAGTTTCTTTGAGAGACCATCCTCCTTCCCACTCTAGAGGTGAGATGTGGCACCGAGAAGTGTGCAACAGTTCTTTGTCTCCGCCCAATCGGTTATCGTGGAAAGTGTCTCCAAGTAACATCGTAGTGACAGCAATAAGCTGTAATGAGGCATATTATAGGAAAGAACAAAGTTTCCAGTCCTTAAGTCCTTTTTGCCTCTTCCCAGTTCCTACCTTGGAACACAGCATAAAACTTTAAACTGGAGTTCCTTTGTTGTTTCGCACTTTATTTTCGCACTTAATTACTGCTTCGAGCAGTCTCATGGGTCGCACAAAAAATGGGTTCTCCACAGAACTTCACCCCTAGAATCCAATCCTAATTTCAGCCAAGGGCTACGTACTGACTGGAGGTGAGAACTGATGAATCTCTTTAAGATAGCGCTTGCTTTGAATACATGCAATAAATCCTATGCACGGCAACACAAGCACGCACAATGAGATGAGTTATTGACGCTACGAATATTACACTAAATTTGTCGTAGCATCTATATCCACAAGCCGCAGCGACAGAGTTGTTTCAAAGCAATTTGTTCAGTTTAAGCAGAGCGCATCACATACATTCACCCGATTTTAACTGAACACTTTCATTTCATATGCCAATCGATAAACGGTAACAAAGGGCTCTTAACCTTGGCACCGACAATAAGAACCCAAGCGGATAACAGCGGAACTATCATTCGTCTTTCTTTACTAGTTAGCAGACCTAAGGACTCAAAAATGAACGTAATAAATGAAAATGCCTATATGAAAAAACAATAATACTAGTTTAAAATTCACCAACCAAAGACATCCGCCGCCCATACAATGGTCCTCCAGTCGAAGGTTCAGCCGGGCTTTGACTCCTACTGCTCTCCTCAGCAGCTCCTCGCTCTTCAATAACGTCTAAAGGAATACCCGTATCGTCCTCGCTAGCGAGAGAAGCTAAACAAGCAATTTAGCGGGGAAATCGATAATCGATCGCGACATTAGATGGGTACAGTATGTACGTGGTTCTAGCAGCATGCACACAATCATGCGTTGTCACCTTTGCTCTTGCTAGCTTCATCTTCATGTTTCTCCAGCATTTGCTCTTGTGCCACTTTGTGACATACCTCAAACGCTTGTCCTATCGTACGGACCACCCGCATCGCTTGGCTCTGAACAAAGTCGTCATAGATACAATTATGAACATTAACAAAAGCTGAAACGCCAAAGCTCCCTGCCTTTCTGTGCAGGAATCCTCTTGTTCAACCCTTTCACAGAAGTGATCAACAAACCTCCGAAATTCGCAGTCGAAAGTTCTTTTTCAGAGAGTTTGAGGACTAATGAAGATTATCGTTAAAATTTCCACCCAAGCTAAAAATATAGCCCTCCTCTGCGCGATGCTACAACTTCAATGGCATATTCGATAACACCCCAATAAACCACGAATGTGTTGCGGAGATAGCTGGGATAGTGATGGCAGTTTAACCCAATAAAACGGGATCACGGACCCGCAACCAAGGACCTTGAGAAGTGAAACAAAGACTGAGCTGTGAGGCTTGACTACTATATAGGAGTGAATTTAGAGGACTAAATATTGCACTGCTATCAAGCTGGAGTACTACAAACCTCATCACTACTCAATAAGATTGAACTGTGTTCACAAATACAAACACAGAGACTATAAGGGTTTCAAAAGAAAGACAAAATGTTAGAGATCATTGCAAAACTTTGTGGCTCTGGTAATTACACGGCAAAAATGATTCTATTGTTGTTTTAGGGTAGGACACCCTTTGATGATTTGATGAAATGATCAAAGGGTGTCCTACACTTTGATGATTTTACCAAATGCTAAGGTAAGGTGATTGATAAAAATTAAGACAGCATAAAGTCAGAAGACTTAGTATAAGTATTTCAATGATCCTAATTGATCACACCGCATAGCTAATGCCCCCTTCACACATCCTTTGAGCTGTTTTATGGACAGTATCCTGTACCTCAAGCACTGGATCGTCATCACGGCTACTACCCTGCTCTTCGGGTGACCATGTAACAAATTTCGTTTTGATCGGCTTCCGACCCGGTTTCGCCATCAGCCGAAGGTAATAGAAGCGTTTCTCCTCGCTCATGTCCTCGTCGTCGTCCGGATCGAATCTGATCATGATCGTCGTTGTATCGTGGTGGCAACTGTATCATACAATACTGGCAATACTCATTCCGTGATCAGTCAACGAATCAGCACAGGCGCGTTCTTGAGGACCGACGTCAATCAATGTGCTATTGATCCTTCACGAATACTGGTTAATAACTTGAATGTGATGATAACAGTGATGATGATGACGGTTACTCAATTAATGACCAATCGATACCGCCTACGTGACCGATCAATATTCGATTCAATACGCGGAATCGCAGTAACTGTTGGCAATCAAGGGAAGCTCGACTGCTGGCGCATGTAGTATAGGAGGACGTCGTGCGACGATGTCTCTGTCTAGCGGCAGCTGACGGCAGGGACGCAGAGCTGCGAACCACCGACTGTGCAGCACGATGCTCAGAGAGGTGGGAGAGGTTCAAGACGCTCATTGGCACGTCGAACCCCTGAAAGCATCACTGACGACAGCTCTCAACATATCCACACACATACGCATACACGCACCGTCCATACATACATCCATACATGCGAATATAAAAACACAGCACTCTTTTAACCAGTTTATGAAAAAGAGCACAATACGCCTTACTGCCTTTCGGTTACTTCGTTGTTTGTTCCATAAAGCTTTGCAACAAAGGTGCCAGGAAGATGACAGACGAGGTTATCAAAGTTTTCATGAGGAGCTGTGAGCTAAATGTGGTATTAGAACTCTTTTCATCGCTCAATTTAGCTTCTTTCTGTGACAGGAGGTTTCTTCAGAGGGCTCATTGTGAGGCAGGTGTTTGGATTTCTCCATCACTTCTCTTCTAAATAACTGTGTCGATCTTTGCAGGGAATCGTGCAAAAGCTTATTTCCACCTCATTTTCCCACCACCTTGGTGGTCATCATTTTCAATCTTAGGGGGCGACCTATAATACACGGCAAGTTGCTGCTCTTATAGGTCGTCCATCTTTTTTTCTTTATCAAATTATCGTGACTTATGCCTTCAAGAAACACCCGGGAGATCCTCAGAGGCATAAAACATAGTAAAGTGGGTACTGGATTCCAAAATGGTAGCAGGGGCGTTATATAGTGAGAAACTGGCAAAAAACGAAGTGAAACGGTCAAAAACCTGCAAAAAAGCCTTTGTTCTACACGACTCAGAAAGCAATTTCGGACGAGTTCCCGTTGGCATCGTGCCAATAACCGCTACGGTAGATACGGCTGCATGTATGTACTCATATATCCATGCAGCACCGCAGCCGCTTCATATCAATCCCTTCGCTTCATATTGTACTTCGCAAATGAAGCGATACGAGCATCAGCATCGGTCGGACATTTGTGGGCGGGGCGGGGTGGGGGCGTTGGGCGTCGGTCGGTATGTAGCAGCTTGGTAGGGCGCTACCAAGGGTACCGTTCTTGAAAAAGGCGCCACGCAGCGCGTGCTCAGAGTGCCGAGTTCTGTCCTGCTAGGTGTATCAATCCTACATGTCTTGGGAATTCGGGAAAAGGAAAAAATGGGTGCAAATTACCGTGCCACTTGCCTGTAACAAGTAGAAGCGTTAACGTTTTCATGATCAGAATCCAACACTGTCTGTGTTACTTCACTGCGGGTTAAGGGCTTTTCATGAAAAGGCCTAGTTTATTGCACCCTAAGACACTGCCTGCAAATCTCTGGACTTCGTGGCTTCTGCGTGCATTCCCGTCGTGAAAATTCTTACGAGAATCTAACGAGAATCTAGAACACTCAAATTCACAACTCTCAACATGTGTACACGGTCACACAACCCTTTTAACGAGATCAACACGTTGCGCCAGCCTGGTCTAATGTGTTCAAGTTCTGATTTCCAAGGGCTACATACCACTTGTCATTTATGGCGAAACCTCAGAATACTTCAGTGAAATAGCTAATTTCACTGCAGTACTTCAATAATAAAATCGTTTCATTCTCACACTCGACATTGCTCCCACATATGTCGAGCGCCACATGCGATCCTAGCTTTTTCGTATATTCGCGCACACGGTGTAACGCGAAATGACGTAAACGCGGCGCTCTTAACCTCATTGCAAAGTGTCTGCAGAAAAATGTTTCAGCAAAATGCTCACATCAACTAGAAATGAGCTTTCATAGTCTCCTGTTCTTCATTACACCTTTCCCTACTTGGCACAATTTTCGCGTATCAAAATTAGCGCAACGCTATCACAAAACAGACTACAGCCGTAATCACAATCAAGGATTAGTGACTGACTTTTCGACACGCCTACATTCTAGAAGCGTTCTATTTCGAGTGTTCGCGCCTTTGATCACACTTCTGCCATCAATCTCTCCATGCCAACTGTTTCTAATTATTACTGACGGCGTTTTGCGCCGCGAAGAAGAGGAATCGGTCATAAATTGTTAACGGCCAAATGACCGATCAGACCAATAACAGACCAGTGAAGTCAGGGCGGTCCGGTGGACTTGAAGCCAACAGACGAGACATCTGGCAAGAGTAAGAAATTCAAGCAAGTGCACGAATCAATGTACAAGGCGTGGAGGATAATACGCAGCAGGAATTCAGGGTCGCTGAGCAGGGCCGCAGGCGCCCTTTCCACTCTTACAAGCGCCCGCCTTTTGGCAAGATGTCTCGCTTTCGATGGCGGAGGAGAGAAATGGCAAAGTTCAGAGCGGAAGTCCTAAAACGGTCATTAATCGGGGATGACTGTCACAACTTCGCTGGGCCTGGGAAATACATCATGACAACATGACGAGAATCGAACGGCTCGGAGGAGTTCAATAATATAAAAAAGCGTTTTATTCTCTGAAACATGCGAGCTTTGGCAATTCGCGCAGCGTGGAAGCGCAGAGCCGCTGAGGCCCGGGCAACTATCCAGTGATGTTGAGTTTGCGAAGCGCTATGCAGAGAAGGCGATAAAGAAGACTCAGGAGGGGAAGAGCAGGCAGTACTGGTGGGAGCCGCAGAGGCATGTGAATAGTGGCAGCCCGTGGCGGCTTCGCCAACTGTTAAGACAGTACGCCTGTCTGGCTCTCGTTGAACCTCGGCATAAAGGATAATAGGATAAAGTCTTCTCCGTTTATCAGCGGGATGCGGCACGCATTCTACTTCCATTCAGAATCGTAGTGGCTTATTGAATGCGATGTGGCCTATACAATGACTTGCGGGGCCAGCCGATGTAAGTCAGTGTTTTTACCTGGCCAGAATGAATCTGGTAGCCTAATGTTACCGTCCCGGCAGGGTGTAGAAGGATTGCTAGGACAATAGTCGACCCGGGAGTGGACCCGGGATGCTTCGCTAGTAGTTGAGTATTTAATTTAATGAGAATACTGGACACGAGGATATCAAGTTAATATGGTTCGGTAAGCGATTTGGGGCCGATTTCGCTTCATTTGGCGTGGAATTTGGGAAAAATTTATAATGATTAATATCGACCAAATGTCTATATACCCTACGAGACTTCATAGCCCACTAGTCCAACAAATAATTAAAATAACAGGAAAACAAGCCGACGTACGGTTTGAAATACTAGACGCAAGCCCGTTGTTCGATCGATATGATGACGCGATATAACGTGTTTGGATGTTTGTCGGATTTGTGATCGAATCAAAATCCCTCTAGTTTTTTGCACGGATCGTTTGAGTGCATAGCAAGGATATTGACCGTTACCTCAAGAACCTCTCCGTTATGACTTTCGACACTGTGGTAACAAAGAGCTGCTGAGGTACGCGACCTGGCTTTCATCAAATCTCTTAAGACAACATGGTACGCTCACATTGAGGGTGTATGAGACTATCAGCCCCCCAGATGTCGATGTGTCGTGGTCCCCCCGCCCAAACATGCCCAGGAATGGAGATACAGGGCCGTGAAACACGCTAATTCTTCCATGCTCCGCCCACTGCCTTTTTACGGCGCAGATTCCGCCGTTCATAACATCCGTCGTACGTAAGCGGCTAGTCGGTGGCGGCTCTTGGACTTTGCCAGTCCTTTAATTGCGCTCTCAAATACAAGGAAACGCAATATTCATGATGGCGGATAAATTGGAAGGTGCTACAATAAGAAGCCAGAAGATAATGAGAGGGTCTAACTAAAGCATGTGCATTCTGCCAGCTCCCCTCGAGGCGGTATTTCCACGAAACATGAAAATAAAAAACGGCATACTCGTTAGTTTAACAAAGACGCAATTTCCTGATGCGAATAAAATTTTAGGTGTTGCTCATGCTTCAAAATCCATGTACAAGGAGATGAAGATGACACAGGCTAGAAATGAAGCACAACGATGTAAATGTAAAAAAAAAACAAAAAAAAAATCAAGGAAAGGCAATAGATAGAAACTGGATGTAATTTCTACGATCCGCTGCGCAAAGCCATAGAATACTTAGAAAAACGAGTGGGTACGCCCTGGGACTGTTTTTATTTTGCTATGTTTTTGTGGGAATGCGGCGCCTTGAAAGGATAACTGCATGATGCGGCCGGTTGCTCTTGAGTTCTGTCCTTGTCATCATCTTGCTGCTCCCTTATTTTGTGCACCTCAATGTTTTCATCAGAGAATTGCGTTTTCGCTTGTATTTGAAGGCGCTAATTTAAGGACATTGGCAAAGTGCAAGGAGACCCACGGACAGCGCTTACGACGGATGTTATGAACGGCGGGAATCTGCGCCGTAAAAAGGCAGTGGGCGGAGCATGGAGGAATTAGCGTGTTTCACGGCCCTGTATCTCCATTCCTGGGCATGTTTGGGCGGGAGGACACGACACCATCGAACATTGGGGCTGATAGTCTCATACACCTCAAGTGTGTATGAGCGGTACTATGGTGATTTGACCGCCAATAACGAGTCGCTTTCCCTATATATTCGTATCCACAGTTTTGATATGAAATATTGTGACCACCTCTGTAAATGGCAGTCCGCGTCTGCCAATGGGACAGACTAGCATTTCGCCGATTTACATTGTGCGATCGTAGAGGCGATCAAATGATGTATCTTCACAGGTTGTCGGATGGAACGTCCATATCCAACAATATTTCATGATTCGCGCTTTGAAAACTCCCGAGGAGATTTTGAATTCAGGTCACTTCAGTCCAAAATAAAGCAGGGGAACGCGGTGCAATAAAGGCGGAGCGTACGCCTCCTATGTAAGGGTAGCTACTCCCACCAGAACTGGATACGATTCCACGGGCGCAAATCCATGTCGTGAAACGGGCTTGATCCTCGTCTGATCTGAGAACGTAAGCATCATTATTTCCTATTCAAGTATGGTGATGGTATCGCCGGCTTCGAAAAATAGGTAATCGCGGCGTAAACGTGAGGCCGATTAGCTGTATTTTGCAACATCGGTGTGAATATTGAAGAAAATAATGGTCAAGCTGTAAAACGAGATGTCGGCCACTCTGACGTCCGGATGGAAAATCACTGCAAACGAAATTCACTGCTAATTCCTCTTGAAGCCGCGTCCAGCTTGGCATCGTATGCTATAGACTAGAATGGATTCGTTTCTTCAATACTTCGGAAGTCCGACACTTCAGGCTCATTTCATCGGTGAAGAATCGGCAAGGCACCCGGTTCCGGAAAAAATTAGAGACCCGGAACCTGAGGCTTCGACAATTTCTCTTCAAAACTGCTGGCTGCGACTCTTCAACGCGCCCCCCTACGCTGTCAGGAATAACAAAGTCTACACTCTCGTGAAAACGAGCAGGAATTCGTTGGCCTGTACAATGAAGGAGACTTGGACGACATTGGCAATTATCGCCCTCTGCTTGCTGTCTGTCGTCTGCAAACTCTTCACACGAGTCATCCTGATCAGGATTGGCAGAACACAATATGAAAGACAGCCAAGTGAGCAAGCAGGGTTTCGGAGAGGGTCCAGCACGATCGATCACATCACCCCTTACGAAACTAAGGCTCATTGAAGTATCGAGAGTCAAATGCCTTTTAAGGCTCATGTTCATTATGACTTGAGAAGGCTTATTTGACTCGTTGAGACAGAAGCTTTATTGGGGGGCGAAGTCTGGGACCAGAGTATGCCACTTCAGTACATCAGGATTCTTGCGTCGAGCTCTACGAAGCTCACGATCGATATCTCTTCATCTTGTAAGAACTCATATTGACGTGAAAGAGAGGAGCATAACAGGGCGAACCATCTCAGCCAGCTCGTAGTCTTTCTTCGAGACGCATGCGGCGAGATTGGCATGGGACATGGGAGTGAAGATCAACGGCCGGGAATCACACCACCTTCACTTTGCTGACGATATCGTTCTGATAACACCAAATATCGAGCAAGCGGAGAATGCTGGCTGATTCCGACTGCGCGTGTAGAAGATTGCAGGTTTGCAGGGAATTTAAGGAAGGCGATGTATGAAGGACGGACTGCTTCTGATCCCATGTCTCGCTCAAACTGGAACAAATCAAACGGCGTCTCAGCTACAGCTGCGGAACTAAATTGGAGCAAGCTGAAGAAACCGGAATTTTCCTATCCATTTGCTTAGTTTCGCAGTTTTTTTGTAGCGAAAATTGGATGTAGATGAAGTATGCGTGGAGAGGCTCTTGTTCAAGTACATGAAAACGACCTGAGAATACAAAAGCACGGTGAAATCAAGGTTCGAGGCATCCAAGGCAGCGGTTAACAGAAATGACCGATTAAGCCTTAGGCTCAAGCCTAGCAGAGCAGCTTGATGTGAGCTTGAAGGGGAGGGGAAGGAAAGGATAGTAGGCGAACACGAAGTGAACTGGCCGTCATGGATTTTTTAGGAATTTGGGTCGAACATCCGTGGATACCTCTGTAGCTCCTGTAGAGTCGATTCCATGGTTGCTGGGGAATCCCCAACAGGGGGTCATATTTAGTCGAAGCTAATTTCTGTTTCGTATGTACTATATACCCCCCCCCCCATCCCGCTCGACAGAAAAGTTAGGGAAATAGGAAAATTATTTTCGAGTTGAGGAAAAGTTTAAAAATTGAGAATTAGTGGAAAAGGGGCTCGTATTCCTCGGGAATTTTACGCCCGTGTTCACTGTGCTGTTTTTACTCCCCTGCCCTTCACCGCTCGACGGTCTATTCGGATGAGGAGAACAGAGGGCCGGGAAGGAGGGGTGTACACATCCCCTCAATAAAGGGGAGGGGTTAGTACGGCTCGGACCAAAGTCCCACAATGATCGTGCCATAGCTTGAATAGTTTATTTTCTTGGATTCGCGATACTGTCATTTCACTGATTTTTTGATAGCAGGTTCACAGACTGTTTATAACGCGATTTGTGGATTGTTTAGCTCTTTATATTTTGGCTGGGCTAGATAGTACCGTGGTCGGGAATCAATATGATGAACGACTCAGTACCAAAGCTGAGCAGGATGAAGCGAGCGGCTTGAGGAGCTTTTGAAAACATCGAGGGAGTAGCGAAGAAGACGAAGAATACCAGGCTCCTTGCCTACCTCCTCGATTCCAAAGTCCTTCCTGCTTTGACTCACGCCTCGGAGACTTGGATCCTACGAAAGGCAGGACGAGCATGCTGTTAGCGTCATTCAACGCGCCATCGAAAGGGCAATGCTTAGAGTTCCCTGCTACACGCAAGTGAGAGAGGAAGTCCGGAGCACAGCAGTCCGCCGACGACCGATGAGAGACGCAGCCGCATTTGCCAAGGCTTCGAAGATCGGGAGGCACCCCATGCGCTCTGAAGACGACCGCTGGACCAGAGCGATCACCGACTGGACACGGGATGTCAAGCGAACGCCTGGACGACCGCCTACGCGATGGTCAGACTTCTTCGTGAAAGCTCTGAACGAATGGTATGAAGTTCATCGTGTCCCTCGAGCAGAGAGAGTCCATTGGGCAACTCTTGCACGTTGCAGGGACGAATGGAGACGTTACTGGCGCCCGCTCGAGGAACTCGATGATCAACGGGAGCACAGGTGGTACAGCTTCAAAGAAGTATTCCACGATTATCCGATCTCAGTGCAATTAGTCCCGCTCGCACTCTCAATGATGAATGACTGTCTCACCTTCGCGGCTCCATAGTGAATGACGATGGTGCTGCGATCATCATAAGCATGCGGCACGCACCCATAGAAAGTGCCTCAAACATTTAGGGACTATATACCAGAGCCAGCGGTCTCACATACACTTCTCTCAACCTTCGTCTCTGGTCTCTCGCCCTTTCAACTGTGTACAGCTTCTTCGGATGATCCTTCGATCCGGGTGCCTCACTGAGAGTCACTTCGACAGTTCTGTCCATTCAATCTTTTTTTGACTCGCAAGGCTAGTAGCGTCAACGAATTCACGCCTTTAATGTCAGGAATTTCACATGTACTATGGAAACTACCTGCCCCTTCAGAGGAAGTGATGAGGCCTGAAAAGTTATAAGCACTTATCCCAAATGTTTAAGGGAAATAGAGACAAAATATTACTCGCTTCTCATTCATGACCATTACAGCAAAGTATGAGGGTCAAACAGAGCAATCATATCAGAATTTCTTAGCAATGCTTACATTCGAGGGTGTTATAACCAAGGAAAACTCGCTTGTTCCAGAGGTTCCGAGGAATTAGGATCGAATCACAGAAAGCCTTGAAAACACCACAGTTGAGACCTTCTTTATCGGAGTTTACTTTGAAGAATGAAAGAGAACTGTGCTCGTCGGGGAGGGGGGGGGGAGAGGTTATGCCTCATCAAAGCGCCTTTGAGAAGCTTTGTCCGGCGCAGTTCGGCTTAGGGAGGGGGGAGGACAGCATTTTGCACTTTCGCTACATCTATCGTCGTGTCGGGCCATCAACAGCAGAGATTCGTGGAATTGTGAAATTCTGTGAAGGGATGAAGTGGTACTAGTTAAAGTTTGTAAATACAATTTGCCAAATTGTAAAGAACGCCCGCGAACTCTTGCAGTGCAGTGAGAAAGAATACCTGCCAATTCTCCTAGAGCAATAAACATGACAATGTGAAGTACAAGCGGAAGCGCATAATGCCCCCCCCCCCATAACCTCCTCCCCACCTTCTACAGTGAACAGTGCCGGAAAGATCATTTCGAGGAGTGAGAAGTGAAAGAAAAACCGAGCGCGCGACAGAGCACACAGATGCACAATCAGTGAAGCCACGATAATACAGTTCATCTGAAGAAGCGCTACGCAGGTTTAAATATCCTAGGGTTCATCAGCATGCAGTTCCGCGTTTCTGAGCACATACTTGCGCTGGCCTGCAAGATCCTACACGAGATCGAACTCCCGTTTATCAGGCAATCGCAGAACTTGTTCTCAACTGCAGCGACAATGAGAGCCTGACGCGTGTAAAAGTTTAGAAACAGTGGATCGCTGCTTGCTGCTCGACACGGCAACGAACTGCTTGGCGAGCTCACCTGCACCTGTCTGTTGTAATACACGTACCTGTAAGTCGACCCAATAAGACTCAACTTCACTTCTGGAGCCTGGTTTTTTTTTCTTATTTCTACCCTGATCTACAGAGGGCAAGGTGGAGTGTGAACAGGAGCAATGACCCAACTGGTATTGCAATTTCACCCTTACGACACTGTGGTAAAGTGCACGAGAGAGTCAGGTATGAAAAAACACTTCTGCCGCATGCGTGCTGAAACATGGATCCCGCTCATCTCCCTACACTTTTTCACAGCTCTTCAGTTATTCCGGTTGCGAAGAAAATCAAACGTACCTTTTTTGAACATTTGAATACATTGCACTTAAAAGTATTACTTGCGCCATCACGCGCTATATAAGAGAAGATTTGAAGATCCTGGGAATCATGCGACACGTAGAATATCCTGAAACCGCATATGATTATGCACACACTGTAGTGATCAATACTGGAACCTTGAGTCCTGTAAGCGCTTTCGAGCAGGGTATGCCACCGCGTTGTGATAAATTTCTGCTAAAATGACCCCCGCCCCTCAAGAAAGAAGACGAAAGAAAAGGCAAAAAAGTAGCGTATCACCCCAGAATATAGAATTTGCTTTGTCTGTTTGTTTGTTTGCTTGCTTGTTTGTTTGCCTGTCTGTCCGGAAATTCGGTTCGACATGAAGAACAACTTGTAGAGATCGGGTCAAGGTGGGGATAGGTAGGAGCATGGGACAAGGGGACAAGAAGTAAAGAGCACACATGACCTATGCGAAGCCCCGCCCGCAGTTGGCGGAGCATGCGGCGAAGTTAGCGTTGCCGCAGACAAAGATTTATAGTTCGCTTCCAGGCAGCCCAGAGATGAGGAAAAAGTGGTCAAAGGTTAGCAAGTAGTTGTCAGACTAATTGGGGGAGACACACCAGTAATGGGCGGGGCCTACCTGAGATGGGCTGTGCTCCCCAGAAAATGTGACTCGGTTCCCCAGACAGTTTAGAAATAGCAAAAAAAAGTCGATGCAGAGGGCAACATCTGGGGAGAGAGTTGGGCATGCCTGAGGTGTGTTGAGACCCGCCCACAGTGGGCGGAGCTTGCACTCAATCATAGGGTGCTCATTTCAAAAAAATTTTAGCTCAGTTCCAGAGCATCTCAGAGACCGAAAAAAATGCATTATGGTCAACGAAGGGTCGTCGGTTGAAGTGGGGGGACACATGCCGTGGGGCCTGCTCTGATAAGGGCGGAGCGAGACAAAAAAATCTGTAAGACGCTTACAGAGCACTCCATTTACCGGAAGAAAGTGGACCAAGGTCAGCGAAGGGTCGCCGGTTGAGAAGTGCGAGGCACAAATGTTACTGAAGGGGCCTGTCCGAGATGGGTGGAGCCAGAAAGAGACTGTAGCTCGGCTTCAGAGCAATCAAGAAACAGGAAAAAAGTGGATTCACTGAAATACACGAATTTTCGAATTTTCATTGTCCACGCACATTCAGAGATTGCGCACGAGCTCTCAGAGCTCTTTTTCACTGTTTCACCAGAGCGAGCTATTTTGCTACGTGTGTTGCAGAGTAAGTCAGAGACTTCAGAAGTACCCCTTTTAAAGGCACTTCCCGCAACCGCACTTCATAGGTAATACAGTTCAAAAATAGAATTGCCTTG
>MU967096.1:17483-31815 GCA_036418165.1 Cooperia oncophora | reverse complement strand
GCATCATAATAGTATTTGATATGCTCTTTAATATGGTGGTGAAAATATCCGATAAGAATTCAATAAAGTGTAACTTATAGCGCCTCGAATGTCAAGGAAGAAAAGTCTTTTTTTTTGCCCCCCCCCCTGTATGATATTCATCCTTGGCGCTGGCGCTAACGGAAGACGCTACGATCACTGCGCACTGCTAAGGCTGAGTCTGGCCTGAAGAAATAGCTTCCTTCGCCCAGACTCAGCCTTAGCGGAGCGTGAAGTTATATGGTATGCCTTGAGACAACATGACGTTCCTAAAGAGCTTATTGAGTGGGTGTGCATGCTGTACTCCAGCTCAAAGAGCCGCACGCACTTAGACGGAATTTCCCGTCACAGTCGGCGTACATCAAGGCTCTGCACTTTCAACACTTCTGTTCGCGGTTGTCATGGATGCCATCTCACGAAATCTTCAGGAACCCAGTCCCTACTTCTTTATGCAGATGATATAGTGCTCGCCAGTAAAGATAGGAACGACCTCGAGCAACAAGTACAAGCCTGATTTAATGGCCTGGCAAAGTTCGGACTCAGGCTGAACATCAGAAAACTGAATACTTGACCACCGACTTATATGAATTCGATTCCATTAGGATCAGTGGCATCGAGCTCACACGCACAAGAGCCTTCAAGTATCTTGGATCAGAAATTGTGTGATGGCAGTCTGGCCTCAGAGGTGAACTCTCGTGTGAGTGCAGCATGGGCTAAATGGCGCTCGATGACTGAAGTTTGTGACAAGACGATACCGGTGCAAGATTCATGGAATTGTAGTTTGACCATTAGGTTGTTTAGGGCTGAGTGCTGGCCTGCGATTAAAGAAGTCGAAGCCCGCTCCAGTGTGATGGAGATGAAAATGCTACGTTGGACGGCCGGTGTCACGCGTATGGATCGGATTTGCAACGATGACATACGCAAGAAGTTCGGCGTAGCTTCCATAGTTGATAAAATGCGAGAATCTCGTCTCCGATGGTATGGCCACGTACTTCGCGCGAAGGCGGACACCGTCCGTAAGACTGGTCTCCAGCTTGAGGTGCTCGGCAAACGACCTAAAGGACGCCCCAGGCAACGCTGGCTTGACACGCTGCACGCGGATTTGAAGATAGTTGGTGCTCACCCTGATCAGGCATTTGACCGGGAGAAGTGGCGATTAAAAAGGGGACCCCGCCACAGGGTGGGCCAAACGATGAAGAAGAAGAAAAGTCAGCCTTAGCGGAGCGCTAAATAGCAGTGGTGTCGGAAATGAATACCTTTTTCACGATCTGGGCATCAAACTGCTAAATTGGTGTGGTGGCAGATGGCGCCAGGGCTAAAAATGGATGATCAGGGTACCGAATTACCTTTCTGGGCAAAGGTTCGCCCGAAAAATTTTTTTCTGAGCTTTAGGGGTAGTAATATTCAAATGCTCCTTTTTGCACTTTTTTCGTATCTTTCTGTTGTCTATTGGTAATTATCATTGAATATGCTCCCTATATATGCTTCCGGAGGTGGTGTAGTGACAAGTGGCGCAATTACCACTCGCGCGGTTCTGGTTCCAAACCCCGGGTCGACTCCCACTTAGGCCAACCAAGCCTTCTTTCCTCCGGGGACGGTGAATTGGTACCAGATTCGTCTGGGAGGATAAGAACACTGACTTGTACATCGGGCCCCTGCAAGTCATTGCATAGGCCGTATGCCTGGAGGAACTGTTTCAAATGCGTAAAAGCGACCCTAACTAGCGCCAATGGAACTTTGAAAGGAGACTTAGGTCTGCCGAGAGGGTCTTAAACGATGTTCACAAATATGAAAACCAAAATTGCTACCTGCATCTCACAAGCTAGTTATGAGCAGGCAAGACCCCCGAATTAGTTTAGGACTGGTCACCAGGGCGCCTGTAACGTGGACGCTCGGTGTTTCAAGTGGAATGGATGTGATATCCGTGTTCAGGAGGTCAAACTGCCTCTAGGTATGAGGTTTCAGCCAAATCAAGGGGATGACCAAACTTCTAAATATTTCACCAAGGGGGTAGTATTCAAACAGCTTCTCATTGCGCAACTACTGATCCGTTTCATGGCGAATTTTATGCGATCGAAGAACAAAACGGTGAGAAGATGGAAGGACAGTGGGGCATAGCGCTTGCAGACCAATTATGAACTGTGATTACACAGTCTGTAATGAAATTAAGCGTGAATTATGTAATGAAGCGCTGTTGAAACTAGCTCTGCGGGGAAAGGCTGTGGTCTATGAAGGTGCTCCTATTGCAACGCAACTATCCTCTGTATGGCGCCTTTCATGTCAAGTACTCAACCTGCTCTCCCTTATACAGTGCTATTTCGAAAGAATATCAAAAAATTAGGATAAGGGCTTGGATGGGCAATAAAGCAAAAAACTGCGCACTGGCAGGGACCGAACCCAGTCGTGATCCCTCCTAACCGAGATACTTGCAACTGCGCTACAGCCATGCTTGCGGCTCTATCAAGCGCCATTCTTTATGTGCCATGAGTATAATGCATGGACATCACACCATTGTAAATTTAAGAGCTTATAACTCGCTTGCGAAATGCAGGTAGCAGTTTTAGTTTCCATATTTGTAAACAGTATTCCAGACCCTATCGATCTACCTAGGTCTATTCAAAGTTCCATGGTAAGTTGGCGGACCTTCCCGGTAAGCAAACGCAAAAGTACGTGAGATCTAGGTTCCGGCACTCAAGGTCAGCATCAAAATCAAAATGACCGAGTAAAGGCCTTCACCTCAACCCCATCAGGCATATCTGAGATGAATTGAAGCATGAGTCAAAGGGAAGAAGGTCACCAACACGAGTGAGCGCATGCATTGTAGGGAATTTAGGGTTAAATACCGTAGATACCGGTGTAGCTTCCGTGGAGTCGATTCCACGGGTGATGGAGGCTCTAATCAGTTCAGTTGTAAGCAAACCGAAGTCAGACTCTAAATAGTTTTTCCTTAATCATTTCCGTGAACAATGTCGCCACTGGGTGGTGCGACACCCGAATTCCACTTCGGATCGCGCACTGTCCACCATATGCGGCGGACGGGTTCCTCGATGAAAATTTTTTAGAAAGCAGGTTCAGAGGCGTCTTCAAAGAAGCTTTTTGTCAGTGGTACAAGTCTTCATACCTTTGTGAATTTATGCAAATAGTGGACCAACGAGATCTTCAGATATAATGGTCCCAGGCACGATTCAACTAGCAGCACCTGGGCCCAAAACCTCTACAAAAATTTTCGTTGAAAAATTGCTGGTAGGCTTACACAGGCCCAATCACGAACCGTGACGTCCGTTTCTGGCGCCGGCAGTGTTTGACGCCGTTTAGCATCATTAGACGCCAATTTGGCGCCACCACTTTTTCATCAAAACCGGGGCGCCAGATGGTGCCGCGCCAACTCACCACTACCTTTTTCACCAAACTTCAGGAAAAGTTAGATACTAGGGCCTTTTTGTTTGGCTCTGGTCACATATACGACTTTCACGACAAGCGGCTATCACCTTCTCCCACGCAAATTGATGGCGCGTCGTGGATACCATGGTTACTGCGCTGGTCGCTTATTAATTGATATGCATTCATTTCTAGCGAATAATACGGCAATAAGAACGATAAGGCAAAATCAATGAGAAAATAGACAATAGAGCTGCATGCAATCAAGAAGAGAGCGGATCAAGAATGACCTATGAAATTAAGCAGAAAACGAATATATGGAAAAAGGCACAGTCCACAGTGAACAAAACACTAAACGAAACACTTTTACAGACCGAAAAAGTTAGTAGGTAGCACCAGAACAGCAAAAATTGCTTCAGTAATAACCACCGTTCCTGGTGACTTTGCTACAGACCCAGCCTTCGAAGCTTACCTTTCAGCCCAAAGCGATGCTACTGGACAAGTAGCACGAAATGGATGCTACGTTGTCGCCTGTGCGATTCATAGAGCGTTCAGTACAAGGGGTCGAAACTCAGAGTCGACCAGCCAAACGTTTTTGCGATTTGCGCTCTTGCAATTAGGGTGCTCCGTATTCGACCGTCTCTTTGCATTTTCGCCCTCACAGATGAGTCGTACGGCGGCAGCTTCCCCTTTCTTGTCCCGCTCAAGCACTGAGCTCCTTTATCGGTGATCCGGTCTTCGAAGAGGGATAATCACTCGCTCCTCAAAGCTACAGCTTTCCAGGGCCATACAGCATCTGTGTAGACTCTGCAAAAATAAACGTCGGTTTAAACCGCAGCAGTCTATTTTCCTGAGTCTTTGGTCTCGACGTTCGAACACGCAGTACCACTTTCCCGCGCTTGGCCCAAAACCTCTTTCCTCATGTAGGGTTCTTGCCATCCTCCATATGTCAAATCACCTCAGTAAACGAGCTTACACGGGTTTTCGAGAGAAAGACTAAGCAGTGAATTAGCGACAGCACCAAATGGCACCGGAAGACAGACGAATGTCATTTTTGTGACCTGAGGAATAACCCCTGCACTTGATGGTTCAGTAAAAAGGAGATTGCCGGGAGCAGAAAGTTGAACGGTGCTAAAATTTCAGTAAGGGGTCACGAGGGACCTTGTCCACCACTGGTGGCGGACACTTGCCGTGAGCTCGCAAATGCTCCGGTCCGAACGAGCCGTTTTCGAAAAACGCGCCTGGTCGCGAATGGGTTAATGAGAGTGACGGTTCCCTGAGCTTCATTGTGTTCAATCTTGCTCAATGTGTAGCATTGCTAAGCTCTTCTTTCCATTGAATCTTTATTCGATGACTACGTTTCGGGCGTAAGCCCTCCGTCGATTACTCAATCTTAAACGGCATATACCCTTACAATGTTACAGCATCAATATTAAACATAGCAAAAACTCATGTAGAATATAGAAGGGGGTAGGAGGACAAAGCTCCGTCAAGGCCTCACTACGTAGCAGTAGGACAGAAATAAAAGTGGAAGGATTGGGATCATTTATAAGGGTGCGGGACAAGGGTGATCTAGAATTCGTCACGTATGTCTCCATTGTGCACGTCTTATACTGATAACAAACTCATTGCCACTTTCATCTCCTCCTTGCTGTTGATGGGTGGTTCTTGTTGCTTTATTTCCAGTGCCTCCCTGATCTTTCTTTCAACTGGATCTACCACATTTCTGTGTAGGATGGAGATGCGAAGTTCCGGCGGTCTTTCTTGAGCGTGCCTTAGTGTGCGGTGTCTCGAGAATGGGTTCTCCGGGTAGCTCTGTGGGTTCCGCAAAGCTCGTGAGTGTTCCTGTATTCTCTTGTGATGGCCTCGATGTTTCTCCAATGCAGTGCGTATCAGAAGTATGTGGACACCACAAATTTTGACTCTACAAGAACACTTTTGATATTGGTGTGATGGGACTTCACTATTTAATTCCTCAGGTACGGAAACCATACTATACCTTACTTGGTAGCATTTTGTGGGCGACTTCACATTTTTTTCATTACTGGAAAAAGTTTCTTTGTACCAAAAGTATGTGGACACTTGAGAAAAAATAAAAATATCTTCGAGATGAAAGGCTGGTAGCCCTTATATGGCTTTGTACCAGTCTGATGATTTTATCCGACATGCCCCTGAACGAGGTTTCTCATGGCTGTCTCATGTATAATGTCACAAGCAGCATGTATTACGCCTTGAAGTGACGATTGCACTGCCGGCTGATATGAAAGACATGCTGAGCCGTGATCTCCTGACGTTTTCAAAATGGTAACAGTCAGTAGAACTATGTGAGAAATCCCCCATATCCATACCGCTGTGCAGGAACCTTTTCTTTGCTCGAAACTTGACAACTGTTGCCACGTTCTGCGGCTGTAGAACATGTCCTCTGCATTGCTAGTTCCTCAAAAAGACCGAAAGGTAAGAGTCGGCCACTTATTCGTATTCCTGACTTTCTATGCTTCATGTCGGCAGAAGGAGGCTCCATTTTTCCGCTCTTTCCAAAGCCATAGCAAACCACATGTACATCTGATTCGAAGTTGCTTTCCGAGCTACCTACCAAGGCCACTCTAAAGTCACGAAATCCGTTCGGAGCGTCAATACTCAACATTTTTCATCCAGGAAGATTAATAAACTAGAAAATGTTCATCAGATGTTGGCCGTGCTCAACTCTGCAGTTTCCTCCAGACTCCACCTCATATGATTATGTTGTGGCATTTTCACGGACATTTTCACTGCCATTTCGTCCTGAGCAGTCAATCTGGAAGCATTCCTCCCGTTAGTTTATGAAGCACACTCTTTAGATTGGAGAGAAAGCCCAAAACGGTATTCCTTGAGGCCAGCAAACTTTTTGAAGCGATTTCTCGACCAACACACCGATAGTTATCTGAGATTACTCAGGCTATTCTTCCTTTATTCTAAGCAAGTAGGGACTCTGAATAATTCTGCTGACTGTAATCATTTTGAAAACGTGAGGAGATCACGCCTCAGCGTGTTCTGTCACATTTTTTTTTCAAATTACGCTTTCTTTTTATAGAGAGAAGTGTAAGATCAAAGTTACACAGCTATGTTACTGCGGGGTTCTTGATAGTTTTTGAGCACCTCATATGTCCATATAACGGTTGAGTACGGGGGCAATTCGCAGTTAGAAGGAGCAATGTCTGGGCTAGGGAGAGCCATCCAGCTCTATTGCATGAGGTACGGCTCGAACTTTTTTGGACGGAGTAGGCTGCACTGTCACGTTGAAGACGGACTGTGCGGACAAATTTTTCCCTCTGATCGACGGTTCGCTTCAGATCTCGTAGCTGCTTTGCGCACGGGTTGACCGAGGAAGCAGCTTCTTCATCCAGCATTTCACGACCCGCAGCTCCCTCAATCTGAGTTCGCAGGTAACCCAAACCTCACTTCGTCATCAAAACTGTAGGCTCCCGCTTTGAAGCATTAGCGTCGTGGAAGGTTGTCCGATAATTGAGGGCATCGTCCTTATTCAGCTCCATTATCTGCAGCTATCATGCTGGCGTCAGGGTGGTGGAAGAAAGAGTTTGAGGAAGCGCTTGGAGGGGTCGGTGCCGATGGTAGCGGATAACATTCTTGTCCATATTGCAGAAGAAGAAGAAGCAGGAGTCAAGCGAGTGGTACTAATAGAAAGACCACTCCTTGATGTATAAGTGCTCACATTACCGGTTACCCCTCTTCAGGTAATGGGCAAGTATTTTGAGTTCAGAAAGTATGATCCCCGCCAACCTAATATTATATATATATAATTATATATAATATATAATATATATAATTAAATAATATACATATTAATATATATATATATAATATATATTATATATATAATATATATATAATAATATATAATATATAAATCGGAAAATACAAATAAGGTAAAAACGACAACCATCACAATATTCTTTAAGTCAGGTATTTAGGGGGTAGCCACATCAATGAAATCAAATCAATAATAGCGAAGGATACAAAACCAAATTATTTGACCTTTGATATAACAACACTCGCAATTGATTAAAAATTAGCGGTAATTATGTAATGTACAGCCATCAAGGAAGCCTAAGCCGTTTAACCTTCAACTCAATTTCCACCGAGCCATTTTTAAATTGCCTAAGGTCACCAAATCCGCTAATAAAACTTGTATTTAGGGGTAGTTAAACATCCTGATTACGAATATGACATTCACTCTTGCCGCTGGCGCTAATGGATGACACTACGATTATCTGCGCTCCGCTAAGGCTGAGCCCAAGAGGTAATCGTAGTGTCATCCCTTGGCGCCAGCGCCAAGAATGAGTGTCATAATTGTAATCAGATGGTAAATAACCCTTGTGTACATGTTTTCAGCGGGTTTGGTGACTTAGGCAATTTAAAAATGAGCTCGGTGCCGAAGTTGCTGGAGTCCAAGACGGCATTAGCCAGAGAGAGCGCAATTGTGTCCAGCACGTAAACTGGTCCCTCTTGCATAACTCGTCGAATGTTAGCTGATGGACATAGTTCGAGATGTCGAGTCGTCACGAGTAGTGTTATTTTGTAAACAATTGGATTACGCAACAAAATATTACGTTTGTATTCTATATTATATATTTGCTCATCGTTCAGACGAACTTAAGCCCTCCCCTCTCGGGATAGGGGGCCCTAAGGTTGTCCGGAAAGTTCTGAGAAATTTCAAAGCTTCAGTCTGAAGAAGTGTAGCAAACGAATGCCCCAACAGAAAGTCATATATCAAGTGCTATGAGAAAGAGAAATGTTTGTAGATCAATACTAATGCTGGTTGGTTATTATTCTCCATTGTTGGTATGATTTGACATTACCTGAAAAATGTACTGACGCACACGACTCCCAATGCCTTCTAATTCATCTTCATCGTTCTGGCTGATCTATCGGTCTCTGATGTCCTATCGCCATTGTAAGTGGCAGTACACACTGATTACACACTAACGATATCGCGAGGTTACACTTGCGGTACCATCTTAAACCGTGCTTATCCTATAAGCTAGAGTTGAACTGCAATGATATCGATCGTTTGTATATGCTACTTCTTCCATGAGACTCAAGCGGCATCGGTTATAGGAACATTGCGGTACAGCACTTGTGCAGAGGCCAATCACTTTCCATAGTTTGATTTTTTCAGGACCCTTCATGTGCCGTTCAAGCCAACATCCGCAAAGGTAGAACCTCTGGGTCCGCGAGACCTCTTGACAAGAGGAAAACAGATCCATCGACTTCTGTTAACTTACAAAATACATAGTATGTTTGGAGGAATATTGTGTAGTCAAATTTTTGTCTTTAAATTGTATTTCAGTTTCAAAATCGTGTGAAATTCGTCTTGATTTGCCTAGTGTAACCTCGTACCTGTATGAGTCTCCTTATGATTGCATACTTGTACAGTTGTTTTCGTCAACCAAAGAATATATTGGTGCTTCAAGCAGTTATCCAGAAAGGGTTAGTGTTGGTTTGATTCCATTCTCTGCTGTGTTATTAATGTTGGATCGTTGCAGTACTCATTCAAATTAGAAAAGGGGGAATATGTCGTACAGGCGGAGGTTCGTCACCCTGACACTAGTCAACTCGAGCTTCTAACAGATACACCATTACAGTAAGTTACATGTTCTGACCAGCTCCCAGTGACGCTAAATGACTATGTGCATTCTTATAGTGTTCGTGTTCTCATAACGCCGACTTTATCTATTGACCTCAGCTCTGCACCTCTCGGTGGAGAAAACGGTAAGCGTTCATTTTATTTTTATCACTATTTCAACTCACCTTCGCACGCTTATTTCTCTTTTTTTTGTTTTAGCATTCAAGTGGGCGAATAAACATCTCAGTCCTTCTCCAGCAGATCACTTTATACGCTGGCAGCATTCCTGACGACAAGTTAGTCTCTTCGCACAGTGATTGCTTTCAAGTTATAGTTGCATAGTGTATGGTACTGTTTGAGGTTGCCCAAGACAATAAATATCGTGAGCGGATCGTATATGACGGGAAGCTTAGTCGTTATGAGCAATAGTGGAAGCAAAGCGGTTAGTTGCTTTTGATAATTTTTGGATTGAATTGGTTACTTAAGATGACTCATTCTCTTGTTTCTCTCATTCTTGTGTTTTCTATATCCATCTCGTTTGTGGGGAAAATTTACAAAGCGCACCGAGTGGTCGTGACTGGTATTTCTTTTCTTTGTACATATTGGGAAGATTTCTTGTGAGGCATTGTGGGTTGTGACAAGAGTTACATTCCTTGCGTAAGCCAAGCACACAGCCCTCACAGGATTTCTTAAGGAGAAAAGCCGCCGCTCAGCCAAAAGCAGATGTGCATATAAGAAGATTTTACTGCGTTATTGTTGGAACTTCAGAGCCATGTCGCTGGATCCTGGCACAGCTGAGACAGCCACATTCTAATTTGAAGACAGCCCCCGCGCTCAAGTAGTACATGGTCGTCCTTCCTTGTGCAGGTAGTTCAGCCCCCAAGCTAGATACTATCCCACTCTCGCGACTCCACAGTGAGCGAGGAGCGAGCTACAGCCGCTCAAAGTTCTAGTTCTAACGCCCGCTCAGTTGGACCGCCCACTTGCTAGCTGCCCTCTGACGGAGAGCCGCTCAGTTGTTCTTTGTTGGGACGGCGGGCATTAATCGGAACTGCATGTACTTTTTGCTGACCGCGCTCGTGCCCATAAATAATTCTGCTTCATCACATTTTATTCATTGGGAGCACATACAGTCAACTGCAACCCATCTCGTAAGGTAAAACGCGTAAAAATCACGAATGATGCAATTTCTGTGGTGCAAAAGCTCGACATGCACCAAAAGCTGCACACTTCACGTAACCCCAAATTCGGACGCCAGGTTTTTGAATTTTTCCTTTTTTCAAGTGTTTTTCGTTCGTGTCTTTGTTGTTTTTCATATTCTTTGAATTGGATGTTGTCCACTACTGGGAAATGCCATAAAGCGATTTGTGAGCCAGGGGTTGCCCACGGACCGCAGGGCGGTGTAACTGTAAGGGAGCAATTTTGTTTGTGGTGTTCTTGAGGGCTCTTGTTGCTTTTTTTCCTTCATTTACTTATCAGCTACTGTTTCATAATTGATCAGCAATTATCTTTGACACTTTTATCGCGGGAGCTGTCTTTAATCAAATTTGAAACATGGATGGCGTCACATTTGGTATCATCGGAAACACTATCTTTCGGTTCCTCGGCAGCGCGAGGTTCGCATGTGGCGCCGAAGTTACGTCAAAGTATTATGCATCTCAGTCGGGGAGTGCGTCAGTACTAAACTTATTCACCGATTGTAGCACCTTCTAACTACCACCTTTGATCCCTACCGCTCCACTTAGAAAGAAAAAAATTGGAAAATCAACGCCTCTTTCGGGGAAGAGGTCCACCTCTTATTTTCATCATGAATGCTGTGGTTATGCAAGAGTGGAATCGAAGCTGGAATAGAAGCTTTGCGTAAGGTGGACATGTCCTAGTTATCAATGGTGATGACCTCATAAATTGGAGATGTCGCTCAGTGAAGGAAAATCTGCTCCGAAATTTTGGTTAAAGGGTCGCAGGAATTCTTTCCAACCCAGTAGAAAGGTTTCAGCATTGCTGGAATATCAGTGTCTGCCTATGCACGAATGGTTTGCCAGCAGTTCTCAACAAGAATGGACCGCTTCCGCTTCAAAAGAACTTGAGCAGGTGGGCACTGCTGACGCACTCCACAGGTTTTTTTTAGCGCAGCTCGAGTGCCATTGGTGTTGAGGAGGTTAGGCTGGTTCATATTTCTTCCCAACTTCGTAAAACATCAAACTGAGCACTGTTGACAGGTGTTTGAATGGAACTAGCTTTCATGAATAGGAAACTTGAAGCAGGGACAGAGCAGAAGGAATCCTCGAAGAGACTTCAATGAAGCTGGAAATGTGTTTGAGTGGGTGTAAGTGCAGAGTGGACGAGTGGAACTGACCCATTGTGCTTCTGTATGGTGTACGCTGAGATGTTGGGATTGGGTCTCAAGGTTAGTGTAGCTCCGGGGCTCTTGGCCTCTGCATCAGTTATGGACATCCACTTTTTTTCGAAGCTGGAACAGGATTATGTGACTGGTTAGGTATTTGTTTCCAGGACTAGTATGAACCCCTGAACAAGAATAGAACATTTTTGGGACGAAAACGTGTCTGGGAATGTGACGGGCCTTGACACGCTCCCTTCTCAGTCAGAAAACATTGCGAAGATTTTTCGTAACCCTTCCAGTGAAAAGCTCTGCAGTTTCAAAAAGCTAAAAAGAGACTCGAAATCAACGCTAGAAAATACATCTGATAGTGTGGGTCCATTACAAGTGGCCGCTCAGACTTGAAGCCCATGCGTTGTCAGTCAGTGCGACATGTTGTCGCCTGACATTTCCCAACAGGTAGGTGTTATTATCGTCCACCGATAACGCCCGTTCAAGGAATGCTACCTGCGCAAAATGCTAGCTGCGACAGCACAAGTGGTCTATAGCGACTCATTCCGTATGCCATGCAAATTTTCATAGGAGAGACCGGGAGAGTTGCCAGACACATCAGTCTACGATTTGGTGCTTTCTGGAAAGGGGTTTTCTTATTTGTAACCTTTTTCGGAAAATCTTCATCCACTTCATGGATGTGTGAGTCATTCTGAGTAAAAGTGTGTTTACAGGTCGACAAGACTGCAGTCACTTACATGTTTACCGAATATAGTAGCCGTCCAAGTAAAGCTCTTTCGATGGTGACATTAAAGGAGAAGAAAACTCATAATGAAGAGGAAGAAATGAATGGTTAGTCTTATTTTTTTCCTGGTTCTCACAAGGATTCGACTAATTCTTTTTTTGGGACCACATGTCCGTCGGTAGGCTCCGCTTTGGCTTTATTTGATACCAGTCGAGTCGCCCGGCCGTTATTGAGCCCTGTGAACAAGTTTGGGGAGGCATCATTCTGATTGCAGTGAACGAATTCGATAGCGCTGATGTGGCAGCCTTATTTGGGTAATATATTGCTGTAACTAGTGCGGAACATTAAGCGAGCACATAAGACATCTTGATACAAAATGGCGTGTTGACACGTAGGAAGAACTTGTAAAAGCTCTAGAGGTGAATCGCTCTGCTCTCATTTCCTTTCACTGTTCTCTCTGCACTGTTTATCTCGAACTGCCCCAATCATCAGAAATCTGGCCAGTCTCTGACGGATTTTTCTCTGTGTGGGCGGAATTGGCCAAAAATCTGTCACCTGGAGTAGTTTAACCTCCGAAAGATGAATATCACATCCGCTCAGCACGAAATCTCCTGGGGCCGCGCCACAGGCGCCGGCGCCAAAATTCCCAAATCACCGGCGCCTGTAGGCGCGGGCGTCAGGAGGTTTTGGGTCAAGCGAATGTGATGTTCGTATTCAGGAGGTAAAATTACCCCAGAATGCAACAATTGAGCCGAGGTCTGTCCAAGGAGAAAAAAGTCGGTCAAAACTAGGCACGATTCCGGATGACTGGGGCAGTAAAGGGTGAAGAGTGCTATTCTCTCTATTGCGGAAGTGGTATTCGGTAGAATGAAGCGCAACCTGCTCTTCATGCACGAAAATGTGCGACTCTTCCTTGTACTTGATCGGTAGCTATGGTTTCATTCACCTAAACCACACGCATACTATGCTATGGACTTGTACAAAAGTGAAGCCCTTAAGCAATGAGAACTTCAAACCACCTCCTCTAGCGGGACCTCCACACCTCGAAAGTGCAGTCTTCCTCTCTTTCGGGTTAGTGACCGCACAATATCGCAGGATCAGAATTCTTCCACTAGATGTGATAGCAACAAAGTCGGGCAAAACATACCCCAGTTATTGGACGTAGGATCCGAGAGCTGTTGGCCGATATTGTGAGTGTGGCGTGAAGAGAACTACTACATATGGCGAAGTCCTGTGTTATGCAAACATCAAATGTTGTAATCAACAAAGAGGTCAAAACTTTCGGTTCAAGTGCTTGAAGCAGATATGAAGGTTTATTTGCCCTGCTTGAGCGAATAGGTGTGAGTGCAATTCCTCTCGAAATTTATCCCTCAGGGCTCAATAAGGAGCAGAGAGGGGCCCCTGATGGTCGAACTGGTACCTAAAACTACTTTCCAAGTGTTTAGCATACGTTTCAAGAAAAAGCAAAACTACGAAATGCATCAAGGATCCGAACCTTTGTCCCACCGCTATGAGCCCGCTCACCTACCTGCTGCGCCATCGAGCCACGCTTTGCCTGTGTCAAGAATGTTCCACACAGCCGCAAAGTGTGGGGAGGAGGCCCGCCACAATGGTTAAGCACAGAAGGAAGAAAGGCCCGTAGCTTCTCTCTTAGAATGTTTAGCATTAAACGTCATATCTAAAACCAGCGTCCAAAGATGTCTCTAGGAGCATACATCCCATCCCGAATGACCATGACGAGTTGGTATCCTTCCCTTGTGAGTAGGAATACCCTGGTTGCCCAGGGCTTCGATACCGCTTCTGTCTCAACGGAGTCGAAGGCTTTCTTCAAGTCGATGAACGTGAGACATAACGGCATACTCTCGCGATACTTCAATGAGCTTCGTTACCGTGTGGATGTGATCGATCGTGCTGAATCCTCTTCGAAACCCTGCTTGCTCGCATGGCTGTCCTTCGTCTAGTGTTCTGCCAATCCTGTTCAGGATGACTCGTGTGAAGAGTTTGTAGACTACAGACAGCAGGCAGATTGGGCGATAATTGCCAATGTCGTACAGGTCTCCCTTCTTGTACAGCAACACAGTCTTGCTGGTTTTCCACGAGGTGGGTACCTTGCATTCCGACAGGTAGCGCGTGAAGAGTCAGCCCAGATTGACAACAACTGGTGGAAGATTTCCCAGATATTCGGGTCCTGTCGGGACCGGGTGCCGTACGATTCTTAACCGACAAGATGGCGTGTCGG
>MU967096.1:0-17383 GCA_036418165.1 Cooperia oncophora | reverse complement strand
TCGGACAGAAATGTTCAATGGCTCCATCAGTTCAGAAACATTACGTCACGACATTATCAGGCACAAGAGTTATGCAAAATAGCTTTGAAGTGCACAGGGACCACTTTCGAAAAAATGCAAAAGAGCACACGCATCAAGGATCCAAACCCTCGACCACGCATTCGTGAGCCCTACAAGACCACGCATTCGTGAGCCCTACAACGTATCCACTCGACCACGCCGTTACGATCGGTTCAGCCTTACGCCGCTGATTCGTACTGAATGCGAGTATTCTCCCCCTAAAAAGCTCCGTAACTTCTTTCTGGAGGTCCGCAGCAGATATGGAAGACGGTTTCGTAATTCCCGTCCAAAGACCTTTCAGCCGGTATACATTTCATTTCAAATGGCCACTTCGACTTACCAGCCCTCGCTTGTAAGTAGGCGAGAGTTTTCCCAGCGTCCTTCGATTCCATGTGCTGGCACCCAATGCCTGTAGCAGTACGAAGTTTCCAAGACGGTACGGGCGACGACATGAAGGCAGGATATTCTCCTCGAGCTGCTCGATGTAATAGTCTACTTTCGGTCCACAATTACTTTCGGTAGGTTCACGAAGAAAATATCGGTCTTCTCATTCCAGGAACTTCCGGTCTATACCATCAACCCGCGCCTTGGCGACTGCGATAAAGATTGTCCAAACTGTAACTCCATACAAGAAGTTTCGCAGCTGTTTGGAGTGACGTGAATTCCATAGGCCTTCTCCAGTCCGGCTGCGATTGGAGATGGCTTCATATTTTGGTGTACATGAAGGTGATGAAAGAGAGCTTGCTCCTGCCTCTCATCATCTTAGGTATATTCCGCCCTGGTAAACTTAACTGATCTCGTATCCACGTCTTCTACCTGGGGTGCGCAAACTTACTGATATGTGACTGGTCAAAATGTCCTTTTTTTGCTTCCCCCTGTATTTATTCATTAGTTCTTGCATGTCTTATTTCTTGTAAAAGGTTTAGATTCGTGTATGTCGTAAGAGAAATTATTTCGCAAGTACTGCTGAGCTAGGAATCAGTTATGCATTGTGCAGGGTGGGGCAAGAGTATGGAAACCAGCTGATGTCGTGTAACGTGGCTGGAGCACACAAAACAGTTGTCGCTGACTTATTTGCTGAAAAATGAGCAAGAAACACCGAAGTCCTCGAAAAGCATCTCTATTTTCTTCAACGCGTCTCAGTAACGCTCGGAAAGCGCGCTGACTGTATGGGTAGGTGCTGTCCAATTCACCCCGTGCCTTCCACAGAGCTGCCTTCAGCTAGTCGAGGTCTGTGAGGATTTGTTCTTGCCTTGAACTGATTCTTCGTTGAGAAAAAAAAAGAGGATTGAAGTCCGGCGAACTTGAGAGCATTTCTGAAAAATTCTGCATGCCGCTCTCGTGAGCAATGATGGCCCTGTGGGTCGCAGCGCTATCCGTTGGTGTCACCGTTTCTTGATACCGAAGTGTGGCTCGGGGTTATGTAACATTCTCAGAATGCCTGAATGACTGATTGCAGTGACCGGTATGTTCCATGTAACACACGCCGTTTTCTTCGGTAATATTCACTCTGGCCAAAATTATCAATGCTTTTGGATAAAGCGGCCATACTCGGTGTAGAAGCTGTAGAAAAGATTTTGGCCTTTCTCTCGCTTATAATTGTTTACGCGCCTTCATTTCATGAAATGATCCTCTCGGAATTCTGTGCAACGGTCTGTATAAGAAGGTCTTACGCGTCTGAGTCGCGCCACTTCCAAGTTATCAGGACTGAGCTCGTCGAAGCAACCATTTTGCTCAGGTTTTGCAGGTGTCCTTTGTCGCTCTTCGGTCGCATCTGCATACCACTGAAAATTAAACTCGTCATATTAATAACTTTGATCTTTGCTGTTCTTCCTTCTGCAGCTCTAGAGGCTGCTGTATCAGTAGTTTCGCCCGAGGTATGAGATGGGACAATTTTGAGCATGTTATATTGAACTCAAACGGGCTACTTCTCTTCTACTCATGGATGCTGAATCGACCGATGGTCCCCATCGCTAACATGCGAAAGGCCCTGCCTTCCATTGCATTTATAAATTAATATTAGATGAGCGTTCGTGGCTTTTCCATTAGGGGACGCCATGTGCACCTGTGCCCTACTTTCAGCTTGATGGTGTGCATTATATTCCGTTTGTCCGGCTCCGTTTTCATTTTCTCGCCTATCCTCTGGTTATAATCTCTGAGTCGCCCGTGGAACCCGCCACTCCCTCGAATCAACTGAGCCTTGTAATCCTCTCTAATTTCGTCCATCGGGCACCATGCGACACCCCTGTTCGGGATTGCTCCTGATGAACTATGTGGTCTATACCGTGCAATCGGGCTTTCATCTGTGGACTGATGTGGTTTTACTTGGTGTACGCAAACATTCGAAAGGGTGATTTTTTATAACATTCCATGCCAACAAGTAAGGTACGCCAGAACATTGAATTGACGATTGTCTCTTCAGTCGCTCATTTTTCCAGATTCCTCGCGGTAGGAACCTTCAGTTGTGTGCATTTAATTTTAGTTGTCCTTGTCCGCACCCATTATTTTCTTCTCAAATTAACTATTCTTGTCCGAAATGATAACTTTTGGCCAACGGCACTCGTCAGCGTTTGAAACCCGTTGAACTTCACTTTGGCTGCAATTTGAGCCGATTTGTCCGGAACAGGAGGCGCTGGTGCGAATTTCGTGAAGTGATCAAGCACCATTATAGCTGAGTGATTCCCGGTGAACATGATACCTATTTTTAAAACGTTTACATTTACGTTTTTATAAAGTCTCGATGTAGCTATCTGGTCGAGTAGAGATACTGTTTTTGATTTTGCGGATTGTGAATGTGGCATTCTCTTGCCCATTTGCGGATGCCATGCACCACAGTGGGTCAATATACCTCTTTTTTCAGGCTTGTTCAGCGAATTACGCGCGCTAAAATGTCCGACAAGCGTTGCTGCATATGCCCCATGGGAATTTCCACAACGGCATTTCTAGAGACCCCGTTCTCGTTGATTCTTGTGTGTATGGAGCAAATTCAGTTCTCCTGCTTCTGTTAAAAAATCTGCAACAGGTGCAGGTTCCGTCATGTCTGTCGGCAGAAAACGATTAAGATCCAGAATAGATAAGAAACTATGCTCCTGCTCTGATTCCTTTATCCACCTTGTCTTTTCTTCGCGCGTTCTTCGCGTTGGCGTCATTCCACTCTACTGCCTCACTACTCAGCGCATCCACCACATTTGACTTTCCCTTCACGTGCTTGATTACGAGATTATACCGCTGGTTCTCCAGCGAACATAGCAAAATCCTTGCCGCCACGTTACTACGCTTGAACAAAGCCGTCAGCGGCTTATGATCCGTCAGAACAGTTATTATAATCCATATAGACTGTGAGCCATAACAAATCTTGGGATTAACAACTCTGAAATCAAGAACAGAAACTACTGTGAAAGGACGAGTTAGGTGAAGGTAAATAGGTAAAGACTTGAAGCGGTCCATCAATTATTAGGTTGTCCGGAAAGTTCTCAGCGTTTTGTTTCACTTTAAACGATCATAACTTTCTTAATACTCATCGGATTTAATCGAAATAAGCACCGTTCGAATCAGCACACTTTTGCCAATGTGACACCAGTCGATAAATCCCATCAAAGAAAAAACTGCTGCCTGGTCCTGATTGATGAAGTATTTTCCAGCAAGGAAGTTCTGAAAATGTTTGAAAAGGTGATAGTCGGTTGGTGAAAGGTCTGGAGAATATGGCGGGTGAGGTAGAACTTCAACCCCCAATTCGTTCAATTTATGGATAGTGATTTGTGAAACGTGTGGGCGGGCGTTGTCATGCAAAAGAATCGGACCCTTTCTGTTGACAAGTGCTGGCTGCAGCTGACGCAATTTTCGGTACATTTCGTCGATTTCTTCACAGTAGGACTCGCTGCCTGGTGACAAAAAGTTATAGTGGATCACACCAGCCGATGACCACCACACTGTGACCATAATCTTTTTTCGTGAGGATTCGGCTTTGGAAATTGCCTCGGTGGTTCGTCGGCATCCAACCACTGTCCGGAACGTCTCCTGTTATCATACATGATCCACTTTTCATCACAGGTGACAATTCGGTCCAAAAACGGGTCGTTTCTGTTGCGCAAAAGCAGTGAAGAAGAAACCTCGAGACGTGCCAATTTCTGCCGGTCACTCAAATTGTGGGGCACCCACTTGTCGAGTTTTTTCACCTTCCCAATGCGTTTCAGACCATCCGCAACAGTGGATTTGCCAACGCCTAGCTTTTCTGCAATCTCTCGAACTGTTTGGGATGGGTCAGCCTCCACAAACGCCTTCAAATCCTCGTCAGGTATTGCTTTAGGTCGACCGCTACGAGGTTCATCTTCAAGGCTGAAATCTCCAGAACGAAATTTGTCGAACCATTGTCGCACGGTGCTTTCTCCAACACTATTGGGCCCCCACACCTGGTTAATTTGTCGAGCTGTCTCGACTGCGGATTGACCCAATTTTAGTTGAAGAAAAATATCGTCCGAAGTTGCTCTTTTGACATGCTTCAAAAAGTCTTGGGAAAAGGGGGTTTATCAAGCAATGGTGAAACGGCAATTATACCATCAGATAGCGCAAAAATTCTCTTCAGGATGTACTACTGAGACGCAAGGGAGAATGAGTTTTAATCAGCAGTGAATGTACAAAAAATAGTAACACAAAACGCTGAGAACTTTCCGGACAACCCGATAGTAGTTATGGAGTGCGACTGCAACGATAGCGTTGGCAGGCCACCGTGGCAAAGTCTGAAGTCAGTCTCACAATTTTCTTGACCGCCATCCGTATTATTTGTATTTCAGAAGCGATTCGTGACGCACAAATCTCGTGGCTCACTAAGCTGAAGGATCCACTGGCTGTTCATCGTTTATATTCCGAGCTCATCTCTATGTATCCTGATCATTTACCATTGTTGCTCACCAAGTTGAAAATTCTCGCGGATAAAAAGGTATGCTTCCGGAAACACGTGGACATTTGACCTGTGCCGCTTTTCTTAGTGGTTTTTGTTCAGCGTTCGGCAACAGAAGACGAGACCATGACCCTAATCATCCAGCATATACTTGAGATCTGTCGTCCTGATGATGTGCTGAAATACATGGGATCTCACCACGGAGATCACAGTGTCGAACAAATGAGTCTGAAGAAGTAATCAAGGATTTTTTTTCTGCATTTTAATTTCAACGTCTGTTGACGTAAGAATGGCCCCAAGCGAGTGGTGAGGATAGAGGGTGGATTCTTGAGAATAAGATTCCTCCAGAACTTAGAAAAGGCGGAGCACCGCGTCCCACGATAGATAGTTGAGGGCGGCGCGACCATGTCACGCCATGTCTGCTAGTCTTCTACTTGACGGCGAACAGAAATATGACATACACTGCGAAGCATAATCATAGTTCCACCCATGAATCTCACAAAATCCCGTCTTACACGACGTTTTCAAAAATGCCCCCATACAAACAAATGTGGTAATTACCAATACCATGCATCTCATTTCTGTTAGGTAAAACTTCTCATCATTATGACTTCTTGCCTTTTCTAGGCTATGGCAAGTGGAACTTCATTAATGGACCTCGAAAAAGGACAGATTATCGCAAAGACTCAAAAACTGTCGAACCGTCGAATCGCGCGGGATTCGGGCCGCACTCATCATGCTATCAACAATTTTGTCAAGGAACCTACAGGATATTGAGTTGAGAAGAGCTCTGGACATCCTCCTTTGCTGCCCGATCGGAATAAGCGCCGTATCTTGAGGAAAGCATCCAACTCTGCAGTGTCGTGTCGGGAAATTAAGTCATCTTCGGAGGTTAATGTCTCGAGGATACTGTTAGGCGTGTCTTGAAAAACTCCTGAGTTCACCCACAGGAGGAATATGAGTTAGGCACTGTTTCTAACAGAAAACCATAGTGAAAACCGAATAGGCTTTGCTAGATGTTGCCGAAACCACTGGAGTGAGGTTAGCTTTTGGCTGCGGTGCCCTACTGCTTGTCTGTCTTGTTTTTTTTTCGCGGTCGTGTTTTCTGATGAGAAAAAATTCAACTGCGACGGCTCCGACGAAAACCGATTCCGCTGGCACGACCTGAGGAAAGACAAGTTTCATTTTTCCGGGCGGAACTTCAGTGGATGTGGTCTCATGGTCTGGGCTGCCATCGCATCAATGGAACGTCTGAAACTGTGCTCCGTATAAAAAAATGATTTCTTCCGTCATCTAAAAGTCATGCGACGACGTCTCCTTGCTTTCTGGCGTAGAAATCAGCAAGAAAGTCCTGTTTTCATGCAAGATAATGCACCAATTCATGTCAGCCGAAGCACTCGAGCGTGATTCAGTCGTCACCAAACCGCTCTTTTGCCCTGGCCAGCGAGTAGCCCCGACTAAAGACACTTCCCCCTATCAAGTGGTCCTCAAAATGACTCCGTGCCTTTTGAACTGTTATACGCGTTCACAAAGAACATACCACTTTCGTCCCTCAAAACGGCGCGATAAAGAAGTTAGAGACATTTGCGCGTGGCAACAGTGGCTACTGCAGCTGGACGAGACAACGGCTCGCGAGCAGCTTCTATCCCTACAACACCCGCGCGGCACGTGTCGCGCGCGGCGCTTCTGGCACTTTGCCATCTTCGGTGATCCGCGCTTTCCATAGCGATTAAGCGCAAACCTCGCACCGTTGGACATAAATTGAAGACGCTTAGGCTGTTTTAGGGTTCCATATGGTTCTTTGCAAGCGCGATTCTAATTAGGAGGATGTGAACAAAAGAGCAGCAAACCTTTTTTGAGTTTCATACCCTGCAAGCGATGGGAAGGACGTGATCTGAAGAGCAGGTAGTTCGTCTGTACTCATGGCAAGAGGAGGATAAGAAATGAAGAGCAGTTAGTGTGTTTTTCAGACTCACCTAATGATCTTTTAGATGGGACCACTATCCAATTGTTACTACCCCATCTTCCGACATCAGACCAGTTTTACCATCGAGCTTTTAAAAAAAAGACTGAAAATTTTGTTCCCAGACCTTCAACCTCCGAACACGAATATCGCATCGCTTGGCCAGGAATTGCCTGGCACTAACGCCACGGTCCCACGGCTCAAGCTTTGCGCTCCAATCGCTATGGAGAGCGCGTCCTTCGCGCCCGACGTACTCGTCCAAGACTGCTGAGGTGAAGTCTGTGTTTAAGGTGTTCCCGAGGTTTTTTCGCTTCTTTTTCTACTGAGGAGCTACCTATGGGATACTGGTTCATGACGGAGCACCAACTACCCGCAACACTTGATCGCGGGAATTGTCTTTAAACCCAATCGAGTGTGAGGGGCTTCATGGTGCGTATGATCCATGAGAACAATGCACAATTCCACAATGTCCGTGAGCTTAGGGAGTCAATCATTGATGCATGGCACCATGTCGGCCGAAAGCCTATTGAAAATCTCTAATCGAGCATGGGCAACCGTATTTTCCAACTTATTCGGAGAAATAGAGTTCCAGTAGATTACTGAATCAAAATTTATTCATTTTGTTGTACACTTGTTGTTGGATTATTCGATTTGTTTGGTGGAACTATCATTTTGCTGCATTGTCAGAGTGACCATTTTCAAAAAAAAATTGAAAAAAAAATTGTTCTTTCAAGTTAGAGTTTGGTGTTGGCATGCGAATTGGTATTGGTAATTACCACATTTTTTGTATGGGGCATTTTTGAAAACGTCGTGTAAGACGGGATTTTGTGAGATTCATGAGAGTGGAACTATGATTATACATGCTGCAAGACAGCATAGCCGATACAGCCCATGACACACTCGTGATGCCCATTCCCTCCACCCCCCCCCTCCGCCCTAACTGCTCACTCCCTTGACTGACATTTTTTGAGAACTATAGAGACCAAATCAAGTTTGCACGCAGTCATTCATTCACCCTTAATGTAAAAACTCCTACCTTATTCAACGTTTCAAATGACTCTTCGTGTTAAAGAGAGATGGAAGAACGTAAAGAAGCAGTTATCGATTGTTTGCTTGCTCGCGCTCACCGTGCCGCTGATGGATTCTTGAAGCAGAAGAAAGACTGTCCTAGTTGTTTCCGAAAACCATTGGGACCAGTGTTCGGCGTTTCCCAACAGACAAAGGTTCTTCTTGCTCCCTCGAGCAGTACTTGTACGTAATCTTTTAAATTTTTGAGTATTTTGTAGAGTCAAGGCGATGAGAAGTCGAAGAAATTAAAGGAAGACGATGATACGAAGGTAGAGGATGTTACTACTGCAGTTGAAGAAGTGAGTGTTTTTGTTCTATTCATTATTAGCGGTTATATTGGCATACTGCAGGACAATGCAACTTTCACATTACAAGACGTTGAGACAGCGTACCATGATCTCCTTACCTGGGTGTCACCTGATGACATGAAGGTGACTTGAAAGACTTCAATTCTTCGATTCAATGAAGCTTACTGCTAAGCAGATTTGTAATATCACGCTTACTGTTGTTCTCCCCTAATAAAGTAACCACGCTCTGAATTTTGCTATTAAAGGTGATGCCATTAGTTGCGAAGTATTCCGTTGCTTGTGATCATTTTGGAAAAGCAGCAGTCACTCTGCAAAAGGTCGTCGACGACATGAGAAGCAATGGCAAGGATGCTTCAACTCTTGAAGGAGCTATCATCGAGGTATTCCTTCCCTTTCATTTCGGGACTTTTTTCTATGTATTGTGCGGCCTCAGTTCCTCACTTGGAACCAAATATTCGAAAAACATCAAGAGGCATTGAAACTGCTGCAAAAGGCTCTGAAGACTCGAAACACTCGTGGACGTTTTTGCAATCTGCATTTTTCTTAGCACCTTTGACACTTAGCACGTTCTCATTCTCGTTCTCACGTTCGCGACGGGGTCCGTCCAAGCTCCTTTGAACTAGCTACCCTTACGAAAACATGATTTCAGAGGTTAATGCATCCTTCAGAGTACATGTCCTCTAATGATAGCTAGTTCAGAGCAGCAGTGGCGGGCTCAGTCGCTGGAGAATGTACCAAACACCGAAATGTTTAGAGGGAAGCAGAAACTCTAGGGATTCTCTCGAGTCTCTAGAATCTTCTGTCAAACATTAGTGGCTCCTCATGTTTTTGGCAGTTGCATGCTGTTTTTTTTTGTTTTCGTTTTTCTTATGTGGAGGTAACAACAAAGGTATCTACTAGGTTGTTTTATGAGTTCGTGACATTCTTCAAAAATTAATATAATTTTATTTGTCTGCTTCCGAAGTTTTCCATGAAATGTATATGAGCAGAGCACCTTATGAACTTTCGCCATGTGGCATTCACTTCTCTTCACCGCCTACTTTGGCCGTGTATTTTGCTGAAGACCAACATGCTCTTCGTGCCTGTCTTTATGAGTACCTCCAAGGGAAGAAAAATGTCGAAGACAACCGAAAACTTGTGCTCAGTAGTAGGGCCACACGTCTTTGCACGAAGTACGGCTTTGAAGTGGTTCTGCCGATGGTCCTAGAAGAGCTACAGTCTTCAATACTCTGATCGTTGTGGTTGACCGATGACGACGAATACTGCCTATACAGTGCTCAGTGGAAGGGAATCCTCGTCAGACCATGCGGGAGATAGCAGCAAATGTTGACGCTTCTAGAAGCAGGTGATCGTCATCTACGCCAGATTTAAAACACCAAAGTTTGGGCAAGTCGTACCGTACGACAGCATCGCGCGGCGTGCAGCAGCACTCAATCAGATGTGGCGTTGCACTGAGTCTTCTTTTTCTTAGCCGTCGTTCCGATTGACTGGCTAATGTGTTTGCGGGAGATGGGAATTGGTGATGCCACGTCAACCACAAGAGGATAACAGTCAGGTAAAAAAGACAAAAAGACGTAAAACAGAGCCTCTACCCACTGAAGGTGTTGCTGTCGATTTGGTGGGACCGGCTGGGTGTCATTCAGTGGGAACTTCTTTAGAAGAGTGCCAACATCACCGTAAAGGAATCGTCATCGCCCAGCTTAGAGAGGTGGTGCGAAAACCTGCAGTTTTGCGGTCGGGAGATGGACGAATCCTATTGTTGCATGACAATGAGAAGCCATATACGGCTAAATCGACGCGTATTCATATGCATTCTTCAGGGGTTGAAGTTCTTATCTACCCATCGTGTGGTCCGGATATTTTGCGTATGGATTATCCGGGTATGTTACAAGAGAATCGTAATTCATCGCGCTGGTGGGCGTCGCGTGCGACGTCGCGCCCGCAAATGACGATGGTTCCAGGTAGTAGATGGCGACAACAGGCAATTCAGAACCGAAAATAGTCATGAATGTCTACGATGACGGGGTCTACATGAAGTCCGGTGCTCCAATCGACAGGTTAACACGAGTTAAGAAAACGCCTCTCGAGCGGTAAATCACGATTCTCTTGCCCGTCTCGCAGATTATCCCTTTTCCGCGCCTCAGTAAATTCACTTCAAGGACGTAGCTTCAGCAACAGAAATGATCTAAGGAGCGACCAAGAACGATATGTCGGCTCAGAGCCTAGCTGTTTCTTAAAGTGGGATTGAGTCCTTGCCTACATGGTGGTGGAAGGGGATAGATACAAAGGGTGAATATATTGTAGATCGATAGTTGTTAATTAGTGTATGTATGCATGTATGTGTGTGTGCGTGTCTATCTGTCTGTGTCTGTTTCTCATGAAATTCATAGCACCGCACTATTGGTGGGTGACAGGGTGTGATAAGTGGCGTAGAAGAAGAAGGTTACCATAATCATAACGCGGGTGACAGCATCAGCTAGCTCTTGATTCCAAGATATGATATAGGGTATGGGCCAAGAACATTATTGGGTGACAAGAACTGTAAGCTGCTGATAAGATTCGATAAGGGGCGTTAGAAAGGTGAGGTCATCGTATTCACAGCGCAGGTCACAGCATCAGCGAGGCGTACGTTTCAGCAAGTGATATAGAGGGTGAGATGGGGACATCAACCGTGGGTGACTAGAAGCGATAACTACTGATAGGGGCTGATAAGGGACGTTGCAGTCGCTGTTCAAGGTGGTTCACGCTACCAAATCATAGAGATTTAGTGATGAGGACATTGATGACGGGTGACAGGTAATCTTATCAATCGATAAAAACAGATAAGATACCATCTGCGCTACATTTTTATCACTTCTTACCGCTATAATGCCGAGTAAGAGAGGCTCTTTATGTGAAGAAAGTCTGTCTATCTCTTCACTTTCACATCAGCGGATCTTATCAGCAGATATCACCTATCACCCACCAATAGTGTTCCCGTCACACCCCTACATCACTTCTTGGAACCAATGTCTCACTGCTACTGGGACCGGCGCTATGAATTTCGTGATGACATACAGACGGACACACACTCACAGCGGATTATTATAGTAGGATAATGGAGTGGTTAGGGCGAAGATCAACGAGAAGCGATAATGTTGGTAGCCCCTTGAGTTGTGATTCGCCTCGAGTGCCCCAAATTTCGACAAGGTAAAGCAGTAACTTCTCAAAGTGGGTTATTGTAAGTGATCTACTATCGGAAATCGTTAAGGAAACTTCCAGTCGACTCTTAAAAATACTTTTCGGCGCTCCACATACTTGTGTTGTGCATTGTTGTTCCTGTTATCTTACACGTCTCACCTTGGGGGAACCTGTAGGCTCTTGCCTTTGTTATCGCATAGCTTCGCAAAAGCTTACAAGTCTCTGCAACAGGTAAACCAGCAGAACGCCTTAATAAAGCGGTCTGCGCTACGAGTTGTCCAGTTTGGGCCAAGGTCACCAGCCTTCACTGTTTCCCTACTCGAGAAAATGGTGTCTAACACTAGCGGTGGAATGGTGGCGTCCCTAGTGGGCGATGCGGGTCGTTTAGGTTTCGTGCTTAATTTGACGTGGTCTTTGCTGGAAAGCTTGGTACGACTGCACATTTATTTGATGCATGGCAGGAGATACAGTAGCGTCTGAATGGCCTGGTGAGTGGAGGGTCTCATCTACTTGAACTTCCAATGATGTTCGATGTTTCGTTCACTTGAGGACGACAGTGAACTGTAGTGCTTGTACTTCATATCAAGTATTGCTCTGCTCTGCGGACTTACGTTTTTGCGGCATGTTCTATTCATATGAGCATCATAGCTGTCGGTAGTTGTGAACGAATTGTTAGCAGTTGAATAGAAGGAACAGGATTGAATGACATAAGGGCTGTACATCTCAGAAGCTTGTACTTTACGCAGGCATGACCATATTGCGATCAGCGTAATTCAACGCGCCATCAAAAGAGCGGTGCTTACGGTATTGTGCTTCACGCAGGTGCTGTAGGAGTACATCTACTACAGGAGATCAAGGTTATATCTCATTCGCCAATGTTTCGGATTTAGTAAAAACAAAAACGGGTACATCGACTAAGATGGAACGCGTAGCGATGATGACTGTCAAGCCAAAGCGGTAACCGTCTGGATTCCAGGGGATGTCAAATGAACCTAGATGACCGTCAAACTGATAGTCAGGCTTCGCCGTGGACTGTCTGAGCGAGTGAAATGATGTTCACCGTGTTTCTGGAGCATCGCAAACCTCTTGCGTGACTCTTGCGCGTTGCAGTGACGAATGAAATAGTTACTGACGCCAGCTTAACTCGCTGGTCTACGGGAACACAGATGACAAGGTTGTCAACTGCTGATTATACGATGCACTTACCCCTCTACTGGCTCAAAACTTTGCTCTTACTTGAGCGCTAAAACCTTTCGCGTTATGTGACGGTGGGATACTTGAGCTTCAGCTTACCTTAGTTGGCTCACTTTTTACAGCTGGTTATCCTAATTTCTACTTTTCTTTTAACAGTAGTTGCAATGTAGCCGTTGAGTGCAAAGTTTTGATCTGTCCTCAATGCACACCCAAACGAAATGGTCTTTAGGCCGCTTCACTTTGAACAAAGAGATCTATTGTCATGCTGAGTCAGTTCTGGTTTGAAGTCATTACTGTGGTTTTTTTTAGATTTGTGAGAAGCTGGGTTGGATCCATATTGCGGTTCGTTTAAAGAACGATCGTTTGGTGAGAAATCGTTCGGCGTACCGTCCATTCTGATGTTAGGCACTTGATAAGTTTTAGATTGCTTGACTAGATTGCTTGATTATGACCAGTTTTAGCTTTTTACCAGGGTCAGACATGTGTCGTGGAACCCGCAGTCGGTCTGGGAATCTTCCTCTTTCTGCAGGGGCTTGAAGGGTTCTAGTCTTACTGATTGTGGCGTTGTGGTGTATTGTCACCCCCGAATTACTCCCTCCTGTTGACGTTGGTGTTTCGGTGAAATGAAAGAAAATTTCTTGGTCAACGGGTGTCGTAGAAGGGAGGGGGAGGGTGTACTTGAAAAACGATTTTTCGCCACCATGCTTGACTCTGTTATTTTTCCGTTGATATCTCAGTCATTGCTTTTTATCATCTCCTTGTATCTGTGTAGGGTAAATTGTTTCCTCTTACATCGATTCTGATTTCCTTGTTAAATGTTCGTTTCATACACTTCAGGCCATGGCTGCGTATTTCATTTGAATGTGGCGGCAGCTGTGCTTTTGGTGGGATATTGCCGTCTTGGGACAAATGTAATCATTTCTTTGTCGTAAGATCTCAAAAGCTCAGGTGATTCACATCTCCATCGGTCGCGTTACGGTCTTCGCGTTGGAGTCGCTACCCTCATTGTGAGAGATGTGTCACCATGCTGATTTCTAACGCTAATCCGCGACAAGCGCTCCCGGATCGTCATGGTTATTGTCCGTGTGTTCAAGCTGATGAGCATCAATGAATGAAACCATGAAACACTTGAGCGTCAGCCGGTTCATGTTGCTCAAGGGACGCTCTTCTGGCAGTTCTGGGGCAGAACTTGGATTGAAGTGATGGAGATGGGGACATAGCGAAGGTGAGGATTTGGCATAACAAGACTAGGAGGGAAGGAGGTCCAACGAAGTGAATCAGTTTCTTTATGCAAGAAGGGGTTCCATGTTAGACTTAATGTGATCTCATACTGCAATTGGACGAAGTTTAAATGCCTTCCCGCAATCAGCAGCAGGCTTGTCCACGTTTTGCTTTTTGTGGGGGGGCATCATTGTCACGTGCCCAGAAAATGTGGATGTGGGGCACCGAATCTCATCTTGTGTTTCTTCTGCATCTTCTACTGATGGGAGGTCTCGTCCCAATGGGGAATGGGTACAATCTTCATAAGTTGCAAAACAATATTGAGACCTTCCGACACATGGCTCAATGGCTACTCGCTCGGTCCGAATTTCACGAAATTTCATCCTATTGTTTTCGTCATTTCAGCTTATCTCGCCAGTCAACCACCAGCATATGAGTCTTAGCATTTGGGCAGTCTCACAAGAGATATGGTTTCCAGTTCTCATGGAACTCTGAATGGAGACCTTGGTACGTCGATATAATCTCGAATGCTGATTGCTAATGTACAGATAGGAAGTGCTCACAAACGATTTGTGGATGGTCGTTCTCGCTCGTGAATGTAGTGACTGCCAGTGAGCACTGCTGAAGAGGCGGCAGTGCCAGTATGTCACACCGCGGCCCACTGGTAACGGTCTCGCTTCATGGTGAAGAGCTCACGGGTTCGCTTACCGCTGAGAAGAGGATTTTTGCTTTTCTCCATAAAAGCTTTTCGTTCGAAATTGCCCCGAGTTAAGGGCTGAGCAGAGCCAGCAGAGCAGTTAGATCAAGTATACTGCGTCACAGATCAAATTTAGAGTTGGTTACTGTCTGCTCTTGTGACACGCGACCTTTCCAACATTTTGATGTTTGGCACCTGCTGAGATCCTGTCTTCATTAGTAGTTCATTTGCAGGCTGCGAGTATTATGCCGGTTTTGCTCCAGAACATTCGCCTTGTGAAGGTCGGGCCCCAAACGCTTTGTCAACGTTGTTTGTCTGCAAGCATCCCTAATGAACGGATACGGTCGCCTTTCATGAAATGAATGTGTTTTCGTGGCCGCAGGGGGTCAAAATACGCACAGGAACAGTTTATGGGCCGAATCGGAACCTCCGCGTCAAAGCTCTTCGACTTTCGAATCGAACTAGTGAGTGAGTGAATGTCACAAGAGGTAGATGTGACGAGCTCTGTATACGATCTGCCCCTCATATGCTCGACCTGCTTGATCTGCTGGCTCTGCTCTGCATTAACTCGGGGACAATTTTGAACAAAAAGTCTTATTGGAAAATAAAGAAAGAATCTCAGCATCAACGAAGCAATCCGCATGGGCTCTTGCTCTGAAACGACAACCCGGCACTACTAGACCGCGATGGGAGCGCCACAAGCATTTTACTTCTCAGTAGTGCTCAACTCATTCGAGAGGATCGTCGTAGTACCTTGAACCTGCATCTTCACAACCGGCATTGGAGACTCTGTCGATGGACCTAAGACTCCACTACAAGTTCCATAGGAAGTTAAAGTCAGTCCCTTGTCAGAAACGATTTTACCTTTTCTTTCTTGCTTCTCTCGGGCGTCACAATAGTTCAGAATTTAGATCACTTCAGTGCTAACTTCCTTCCCTGCTCTCTACGATGTGCATTTTCATGCGATACATTGCTTTAGGAAATGTCCACCCAAAAGCTGCTTGTATTATGGATAACCGACTTCAAAAATAATGTATTAGACTCAAAGCTAGTGAAAGGGTTAAGTTAAGCGCAGTGTTTCGTTCACTGTTTTTCGTTGGTTGTGTTGTAATGTAAAAATAAATCGAAACATGTTTCTAAATGCACCGCGATACGACCTCGCGACCGCGTGAAGGTGCGAATATTCACCTAAGCGTTTAAGTTCTTGTGTCTTTGTCGGGCTCAAGACGAGATGAGAGATGTCTCAAATGCAAATATCTCACGTCTTGAGCAATGTTCAGATGAAGTGCGTAGCCACACCTTCCCGATCTCCGGGATATGAAGTGTGGCTTGTGAATTATTTCTTGTACTATCATCTGCTTGTTTTCTCTCATACCTAACAATAATTTATGCAAAGATTTTATTCCCCTGCTCATCACCTGGTAACATTGTCTCATTCTCTTACTCGTTTACTCGTACTACTGTATTCGGTTCTCACCGTATTCCCTAACCTTGAAGATTGTCAGTATCGTTTTATCCATAGATCACTTGTGCCTAATCAACATGGTTTTCGAAGTTTTCTTCGTGCGATATTACGGTTCTAATAATTGTAAGTTCTTTTTGTTATGCTGCTACATTTCTTAGGAAGATTTATTTTTGTTTATGTAGACTGTTTTGTTGTATAGCATAGATATTGATTGAAATTCGCGACTACACAATGAAGAAGTGTTCATTCCTGCTTTTGTTATGTGCTAGTCTCCTCGCAGTATTAAACAGAGCGGAGGTGGTGTAGTAGCAGTGGCGCGCTTACCACTCGCGCGGTCCCGGGTTCAAATCCCGGGTCGACTCCCGCCCAGGCCAACCAAGCCTTACCCTCCGGGGACGGTAAATTGGTACCAGATTCGTCTGGGAGGATAAACACTGACTTGTACATCGGCTGGCCCCGCAAGTCATTGTATAGGCCACATCGCATTCAATAAGCTGCTACGAATCTGGCTGGAATCGGAGTGCGTGCCGTTTCCTAAAAAGGGATTAATCAACTGCGAAGAATTCATCCTTTATCCTTTTACTAGCAGAGCCCAGGCCGTGTCGATTAGGGTTTCCAGATCGGAGTAACGCGTAGAAAGGGGGTGGCGCGCCGGCGTTGTAACCGTATGCCATAGCGCCGAAGATGCCTCAGTTGGGGTATCTTACTATATTCTAATTACAAAGGAGTAAGTGGGTAGGTTGTATTTGGCTTAGTTGAAGTGTGTATGGTTAATATTCGCCATTCGCTATTTGAGATGCAGGGTCTTCTATACTCCTTGGCTGGCAGAATATCTTTGTTAAAAGGAGCAGTGAACTTACACCTCACCGCTCAGTGGAGTATGAGGTTTGTATAGGGGTATTGACGAACGACCTTTCTCCTCGTATGCTTGCCGTGCCGACGGTGGCGTTACTTAGCTGGCACTGTGTACGGTAAGGAAACTGTAACAGTACTAGAGTAGAATGAGGGACGCTGCATCTCCTAACGTTTGCCTGTGGCATGCCCTCAATTGCCTGTCAACAAAAGGCCAACTAGAACAAAAGAACTAAATGGGATTTGACTAGACTCTATTGAGAATTGCAGGACTTGTGAAGTCCAGTAATCCCATTATTCCTTCATCGGGAGACTTATGGCTAGGGCAGACTTGGCCAGCCACTCCAAATGATTCGCTATCAGGGCACATCATTGGTTGGGGATTTTAGTCGAGTCTGTACGACCCCCCTTTTTTTGAGCGGTTGGTACGACCCCCCCCCTCCGGCCCTCTGTCCCTCCTACAATGCCAAAACGTAAA
>MU967095.1:96427-137665 GCA_036418165.1 Cooperia oncophora | reverse complement strand
GTGGGGCCGAGGGAGGGGGGGGGGCACTGCCCCCCCCCCTCTGCTTCCCCTGCGCGTGCTCAGCCCGATCTGAGCATGCGCAAGAGAAGGAAGCAGAGGGACGGTCCGACTGGAACACTGCGGCGTTTTTTCAAGATATGATATAGGTTATGGCACAGGAACCTGTGGGTGACAGATTTGCTAGCTGATAAAGGGAGTTAGAGTGGAAAGCACAACATACTCATAACGCGGTACACAGCATTAGTTAGGCGTTGATTTCAGCAAATGATATCAAGGAGAAGGTGGAGAAGGCGACGGCGGGTGACAGGAAATGATAACTGATAGGGTCTGATAGAGAACGATGCAGTTGTTGCTCAGTCAAAAGCTGAAGCCTCTTCACCACGAAATTATGGAGTTCAGTTATAACGACATTGATGACAGGTGACAAGCAATTTTATCAGTTGATAAGTAAAGATAAGGGGACATTCTCACGACATCTCTGACCACTATACTGCCAAAAAAAGCCTCTCAGTAAGCAAAATTTTCCCACAGCCATCACTCCTTTGATAGCACTAAAACATGTACTCATCCCACTAGGGGGGGTATATACTTCGCCTGAAACAGGAAGTTTGGAAAAATCAAAAACTTCAATATTGGAGCACACTTTATGCGTTCAGTGAGTATTTAACTTCTTTTTTGCTTTTCAACTTTTAATCACTGATGAGAACGAATAACGAAGTAGTTTGTGAGATATTGTTTTTGAGTATGCCTGATGTATGCAAGTATGAGGGGTGCAGATTTCGCTAGGTTACTCTGTCTATTATGATTCAACCACTACTGCGCAGTTTGAGCAGCTCACGCAATTCACAAATTCCATCCCGTTATGATGCGCGCCTGGCGAAGCCTGCCTGGCCAGCTCGGCGAAGCCGAGCTACAAGAAGGAGGAAGCGCCTCCGGCCGGCCAGCTGGGCGATCCGACTGGCGATCAAAGAGGAACGAAGGCTCAAAGAGAAACTCTAAGAGAGCTCAGATATTACGAACGACACAGCCTAAATATTGTCATCTGCAGCCATTCATGGCAACCTTGCAGGTGATTGCATGTTAATGACAAGGTTAATCGCCCACCGTTGTGTTGTGATGCAGGTAAAATAAAAACGGATTTGTTTTCGTCTACTGTCAACACAATATGATATTCTTGTATTCCTTTATACTTCTAAAGATCTACGTATAAGAATGGGCGTTATGGCCGAAACCAGCAGGCCTTCTGCAAATAATGAGGGTACAGATTTCGCAGATTACTCTGTCTATTATGATTCGCCACTATGCGCGCAATATGAGCAGCTGCAGCGCAATTAACGAATTCCTATTCCGTGCGCCTGGCGAAGCCAGGCCAGCTCGGCGAAGCCGAGCTGAAAAGAAGGAGAGAGACTCCGGCGTCAGCCGGCGATCCGACTGTTATAATAATATAATCCGCTAAGTGTGTCGTGTGTAGTGTGTCACGAAATTCACATAGCGCCGATCCAGTAGGATGCTAGGAATTGATCCGGACAGTGATAGTAGAGCTGTGACAGGAACATTATTGTGAGGTGACGAGCGCGATTGATATCAGCTGTGATAAGATCCGATAGAGGGAGTTAGAACGGTAAGGTCCCCACACTCATAACGAGGACACAGGCATCAGCTATGGAGTTGATTTCACAGAAAAATGATGCAGGGGTGGGAGAGTGGCGACATCCGACGGCAAGTGACAGACAGTGATAACAGCTGAATAGGTGTTTGGACTGCATCACGGCTCCAATCGGTTTGTAGTGGTTCAGTGGTAGAGTTGTGGCAAACAGTTGTTCATAACTTCTAATCTTTATCTACGCAATAAATAATACGACAGAGATACAACAGTTAACAACTACAAAGGAACATAGTATGCTGGTACTGAGGCTTTGCTGTACGTGAGCCGCTTCGTGGGTAGTGTGGTTTGTTTGTTAGCCCGTGGGTGATTGACGATATAAGCCGTTCGCCGCGGGTCCGCCGGCCTGTAGTGTACTCCCGGACATGCCGAGGTTAACTGTAAGTGTTATGTGTCAGAGAGGAGAGAGACCTAAAGAGAGAAAGACCGCCGCCGAGCTGGAAGACGAAAGTGTGACGAACTGAAGCCTAGCTACCATCTGGCAGCCGGTATCTTATTGGCCTCGAAAGGGCGCGGTACGGCCAACCGGTTCCGGGCGGTACAAAAGTCCCGCCCCCAGGGCGGCCCGCTCTGCGATGAGCCGGATCGTAGCACGACGAAGGCACCAAGCGGCTGCTAGGGGTGGCTCCTCGATATCATGACGAGGGTCATGACATAGGGGCAGAATAAGGAACGTTGCCGATTGGCTGTTCAGTCGAACTGGCTGGAGGCTTACACTACCATATTATAGAGTAGTAAGAGCATAGGGACATTGTTACACGATGACGAGGCTCTTATCATTGATAAGAAAGATAAGCGACATTGTCATTACATCTCATATCGCTTATTCTGCAAGTATTCGGAGCCCCGTGCTGCAAAACTTTTCCTTTAGCCATCACTTCTCTAATAGCCTAGAAAAACTCATCCCACTATGTCGTTATGTCGAAGTCGACGAGCGGGGGCGGAGATATGTAGTTCGCCTGAAACATTAAACTCGGAAAAATTTTCGAGGAGAAATGAAAAAACTGACATAATGTGCACTTCTCATCGCATTCAATAGCACTTTCTTACTTTTGAACTTCCAATTGACTGATTAGATCGAGTAAACAAGGGCTATAGCTAAAAGTTACTTAATAGTTATTAGCTTCAGCGGATTGCAAGCGTGAGTGAAAAGGGAAAGGTTCATCAGGTAGGACATTTCGCGTGCAGTGCGAACGGAAATCGCAAAGCTGCTTTTATTCACTGAGCGAATCATACTGCGCTGTATATGACCACTACACATTGTGTCTAATATCTAGAGATGTATATTTTTATTGGGTAATGGCGCGAGACCACACCCCTACCCCTGCCTGCAAATAGAAGACGTTGCTAACATAAGATTGTAGCCACGATCGCAACTCTTCCTCTATCTCGCTACCGATTCGATCACTACAAGCGCCGTGATAAGCAGCCCACTAATTGAAAAGAATTCCGTTACCATATGGAACGCGCCTGCGCGAAAGCGAGCTGAACGACAGGAAGAGAGCTCGGCGTCAGCCGGGCGACCCGACTGATAAATAATAAATAAATAAATAAATAAATAAACAGAATAAATAGAATTAATTAAATAAATAAATAAATAAATATATCCTAGTATATATATATTATATATATATACATATATATATATATAATATCATATAATATATAATATAGTAATTATACTATATATATATATAGTACTAATATATATATATATATACAGGGACCAACAAAAAAAAGTCACTTTTCTAAATTCTCATCGGACATTTTCACCACCATATGAAAGAGCATATTGAATGCTATCATGACACTCCGCCACAGACTTCTGGACGAGCGCCATCGAGAGATTCTGGCACGCGACCGCGATGTGGTGGCTGAGATCAGCGAGATAGTCGATTTCTCCGCCACTGTAGACCGCCCTAATGAACTCCGCTCGAACCGGGTAATTGAGAAGATTCAGGTCAGGTGACCTACATGTATTCTATCTTCTTTCGGTACCCACCCTCCCCCCCCCTCCATTCCAACTAGGCGAGAGTTTCTCCAACGCCCTTTGATTCCATGTGGTGGCACCCAATGCTGTAGCAGTACAAGATTTCCAAGAAGGTACGGACGACGACATGTGAAGAGGATATTCTCCACGAGTTGCTCCATGTAACCACCAGCGCCCACCTTATGTCCGGGGCCCACGAAGAAAATATTGGTCTTCCCATTCCAGGTACGTCCGGTCCATACCATCAACCCGCGGCTTGACGACTGTGGTGAAGATGATGTCTTAGACCGTGGCGACGTTGTCGGAGCTGCTCGATGACGAAGGTCATCAAGATTGAGAGTATCGGTCTCCAGGTAGATATCCATGGGTGTCTCCATACTAGAAGTTTCGCAGCTGTTTGGAGATGACGTGAATTCCAAAAGTCTTCTCCAGTCAGGCTGCGACTGGAGATGACTTCATATTTTGGTATACATGAAGATAATGGGCGAGAGCCAGCTCCTGCTTGGAGAGGAACATCTTGGGTATCTTTTGCCCTGGTACTCGTATCCACGTCATCTGTCTGGGCAGCGAAAACTTTGCTGATATGTGACTCGGTCGAAGTGACTTTTTTTTGGCTCCCCTGTATATATGACTGTAGTGCGGGGAGAAGTCAAGTTGTTATCTTATAGAAACCCAAGATCCTTGACCTCATTAACCTTGGTAATCTCCTTATCATTCATACAATAAGATGCATGGCAGTGGGAAGAAGAGCCCATGCGCATATGAAACGTTTTGCTAGTCGAAAGCGGTATCTGCCAATTCGCTGACCAACGGAGAAGCCGATCAATTGTAACTGTAACTTAACCGTATCATGAGGGGAGCTTATAACTTTGTAGAAATTGAGGTCACCGGCATACTGTTTGGAACAACTTCATCCCGTAGACAGAAACAACTCAAGTCAGCCGTATCAATTTTGAAAAGTATAGGGGATAGAACTCCACCTTGAGGAATCTCACTCTCGGAGGAGAAAATGTTTGAGTACGAGGCATTAACGCGCTCTTGATAAGTTCTTCCAGTGAGAAAGGCTTTCATCCATTTATAAACATTCTCATGAAAACCTAGCTTACTAATTTTAAATAGCAGTTTTGAGTGGCTGACCTTGTCAAATGCTTTAGTGAAATCAAGGAGTATAACATCTATACATTGCTTGTTGTCCAAGGCTACAGTCCAGTCATTGAGCGTTTCCAAAAGATTTGTACTAAATGACCTCCCAGAAATAAAGCCATGCTGGGAAGCAGGAATTAACAAGTTATCTGCAAGATGATGAAGATGTGAGTTTTCAACAACTTTTCAAAGCGTGTACGGAAAAAAGAAGTGATACTTATTGGCCTATAGTTGGAAATACCCGACGATGGCGCCTTCTTCAGGAGTGGGGTGATATAGGAATGTTTCCATAATCAGGGCACTTGCGAGTGCATTATGGATTGATTATATAAATATGATAGTGGAAACGCAATGGCCTGGGCAACGTTTCTAATGAATGGGAAAGGAATTCTGTCAGGAGTTGTAGAGTACGAGCATGGCCATTTCATGAGAAGACTCTACAGATCCCTTGGATCAAAGTATGGAAAGGAGTGCATTTTACAAGAGACAGTGGGCGAAAATGAGGGGAAATCGTTGTTATCTTGTTGAAATGCTTCACTTCACTCAACTGCAAACGCCATGGCCTTTCGGAGTCGTTTAGAAGTAGTCTGCCCTCATACCTCAAATCCGTAAACTGAGATTTCTCGCGCAGCCTAGATCTCACGAATTTGAGAAGACGCTGTTTGTCCTTAGCTTCAACAATTTTCTTTTCTACATTTCTATTGAACTTCATAAGTCTTTTGGTGAGAACTAAGGAGAATCTGGTGTACTCAACCCAGTCGCCGGTCAGTTTGGCATATTGAAACAGGCATTCTTTATGTTCAGACATGTTGGGTAAATATTCCGGTAGGTTGCGCTTATTCTGATAGACGAGAGCCCAGATGACGTATTGATCAATAGTGTTGAGTATAAGGAGGAACATAGAGTACTTATCATCAACTGTAGTTAGTGTTTCGAAGGATTCAACCCATAGGATACTAGAAAGATAACTGCGGACGCGGGAAATGTCGCATTTATGAAGTAGTCGTTTGAAAACAGGCACGCAAGGAGGAAGACTGGCAGTAATCTCGAGAGAAATGCTTGAATGATCGCTATGCCCAAGAGCAGAATTAATTGAGATATTGTTAATAAGGTGCTGATCATTTGTGAGCACTAAGTCTAATATGTTATACCCCTGGTGGCCTCCTTTACATACTGTGAGAAGCCGTGATATGCAAAAGTTTCCGAAAGAGGGTGCGTATTTTCTCTATTAGGATTCCATTGTGCCCAATCAATTTCTGATGTGTTGAAATCACCAATTACAATAACAGGGCATGAGGCAACAGATAGGTCACTGATTGCTTTCGCTAATTGTTCTGTGATATGCAGTGGTGTCGACGGCGGCCTCTATACTAAAATTCCTAACAGAAAGTTCAGGGGCAGAAAAGTCCAACGCTAGAAATTCGTACCCTTTATGGAACGACTCAGATAAGATTGTGGTATAATTCACAGTTTTTCTGATCAACATAGCAACCCCTCCACCAGTTCTGCGCGCCCGATCACAACGCACAATAGAGTTATCACTAATCCAGTCACTGAGCATAGATGGGACAGAATGGGCTTTTTTCAACCAGGTCTCAGTGAATAGATAGAGATCAAACCTATCACGGATGACAAGGTCAAGAAATGAACAATTTTTTGGAAAAGATCTGATGTTAATGTTAAGCTATTTCACGGTGTGGATGTAGTCACGAGCCAAGCACTCCGGAAGTACCCTTCGCTTGAACATCCATAACTTCTATAGGAGTGGAGCTTTCTTAGAGGGAAAGCAGGACTGTGGCGTACGAGGTTGACACTTACTACCTAAGTTCAAGCGATTTCTAAAAAACGTCTTTACAGAGATTTCTCTTCGTTGTGGTCCCGTTGTGAATTTTGGGGTCACCTACAAGTTTTTGCTTTGAACTACCCTAACAATCTTCATGCAGACATTTGTGAAAGAAAAAGCAGTGACGAAATTTCGAAGCTTTCTACTTTTTTAGCAGGACTTTCAACTTTATCTCTAGGCCTGCCGTTCGGAGAAATCCCCGTTGCAATCTTCACGCACCTCCTTCCGAACTACGCGAAAAACCCACCCCTTCAACGTCATTTGCTTCCAGATCGTTTGAAGACTTTGGTATGCTTCTAAACCACATGTTTTCGCCAAGGGTAACAGGAAATAGTTCACTCGGCGCCGATGGCATCATCTCTGTAAAGCGCCATCATAGGGCTCTCCCGCAGAGGAGAGAGTGCAACATCTAGATATTCGCAAAGGAGTGTATTTTCGTCCGTTTATTGATTCATGACTTGTGGGCGGCTGTCGTAAATTCGCTGTCATGCCCGCTCACCCACTTCTCTGCGCTCAGCAGGTCGCTTCTGCTCTTGTGTGTGGTGTGGTGTGTGTGTGTGTGTGTGTGTGTGTTGTGTGTGTGTGTGGTGTGTGTATGTGCGTGTGTGGTGTGTGTTCAGGTGTTCTTCACATGAATCAGTCTTCATCAACTGAAGCTAAAGAGAACTGGGTATCCTGCACTCTTCACTTCAGAATGAAGCCCTGCCGCCTACGGACCCCCCCCCTCCTTCGAGGTCAAATGCGACTCTGATTATCACAACCATGGCGTGCCCTGCTAACAGTCCGCCTGTTTTATGGCGGAGATCGTGGCAACGGGTAGGCTTAGCCAAAAAAGGTAAGGTGCTAGCGCTTTCACCTCTCAGCTGTGTGCTGTGGATCAGCCAACCTGTGCTCTCGTAGACACGCTCACTCCTCTCGAACAGGATTGCTTTCAATCAGACTCGTCGGGAAGGACACAGAGTCCAGTTGTTATATGGGATGGTCTGAATGCCCAGTGAGTTCCAAAAATGCGTTGTAAACACCAAATAATTTATCTTCTCATCTTATCCCTGTCCCCTTATTCATATTGTACAATTGCTTTTGCTTCGCATGCGATGTCAATGTCTTATGCCTTCCTTTGTGCAGAGCGCTCGGGAATCTTTATCTTGATGATTCTGGTGTGATCTCTGCGGCTTCAGCTATGCTCGAGAGTTATCAGGTTTGTTTCTCTAGAAAAGTTTCTCTATAATTCTGAATTACAGTCGTCATCCTTGCACTTGATAGTCAATGTCAGTGCGCTGCGTGCGGCGGCGGTCGCCCGCACGCGTACTGCACCAAATCGTTGAACCAGGAAGTGGACAATTACTGTATTATCTCCTTCGTGTTACTCGTTTTCTATCACTTTTTGTCGCATACGCGTCGAAAAGGCTGAGAAGGCTTCAAACAGTGTGCACGCTCCTTCTCGCCGACACGCCCCTATCAAGTGCAAGGATGACGACTGTAGATTTAAGAGTCACAGCGTCCGCATTTCATTTCAAAACTACTTATGCTCGAATTCATAGTCGTGTTCCCTGAGGATGACGGGGCATGTCAGCGGGGCTGCGTTTCGCACGGCGTCAACCCGCTTTTTCTGTTGGCAAACCGCAGAACGGTATCATACCGCTCGTACCAGTCATTTACCAGCAGTGGTTGTCACTAACCCGCTTTGATACCTAGGAGAGAGTACCGGCGTGCTAAACTCAGCACGCCCCATCGTCCGCAGAGAACCAGACTTTATACTCGTGACTTAAAAATTTCAAGCTACGCACTCTCATGTTTTTTATGCTTTTTGTTATCACTAGCTAAAGAAATAAGCCTTCTGGCCGTGCATCTTCGGAAAGTTCATCTTTGCACGGTGGCCTTCTCTTTCGTAGCTTGTGTTTTGATTTTTTCCTCAAAAAAGACGGCTATCGATCGCGTTCCAATTCAGGTCATGAGGCTTTTCAAGATCGTCCCGTTTGACAACATATCACAGCAACTACTGTTCAATCGCGCTCCCTAGAATGGTTAGAGTGGTGGTCGAGTTTATGTATTAATCTCTAGACTCCTCTGAAACTGCGGTTCTTTAGATTCGTAGTGCAATCATCTACCTTTTGTAGCCGTCTTTTAGTTCTGTTGTTTTACTTATGCACTGTGTGATAGTACTTGAACAAACCATGAGTGTATTGGTACTTATCTGTCCATCATCTTTGGTTCTTCACCCTGGATCGAAAGATGTGTGCGACAAGTCAGTCTTATTCAAGGGGAGTTATACGGCTACCTTACACTTGCTACCTTTAGTGCTACTGTAAATGTGAGAAGGGTGGGAAAGGCGGGGTTTCAGCGTCTTTTGCAGGTCGCAGAGAACGAGGCAAATGGACTCTGGGGAACGTGCGCAACATTTGCCCAAATTCAAAGTAGCAGTGCCGCAGTGCTTCGACTATCTCGACTTTTTTAGGTTGAATGGCTCTTTCTGTGTCTATGTGTGCCTAGTCACCTGGGTATGTGACAAGAGGATCGTAACTCGCCGCGCTGCTGGGCGTTGCGTGCGACGTCTAGCCTGCAAAGTACGATTCCAGGTGGTAGATGGCGACAAAATGCAATCAAGGACCGAAAGCAGTAATGACTGCCTGCGATGACGGGGTCTACAGGAAGTTCGGTGCTCCATTCAACAGGTTAAAAGGAGTTATGAAAACGCCGCGCCCATCGCCGCGCGTGGCGGTGCGGCGGATTACGATCCTCTTTACCGTCTCCCTAGTCACCTAGCTAGGAAACACTGCTAGTGCGCGTGATGCCGCGACTTGGAAGTACATTTACGGTTCACATCCGTATAGGCAATGAGACAGGCTGTGCGAATCATCTGCTCATCTGTTCTTATCATCTGCTTCCTGTGGGACACGGTCCTCGTTTTGACGTTCAGGCACCTTCTGTAGGTACGGTAATCCTGTCTGCGAGTGGGAAGCATACACTGCGTATACACTGCCACAGCTCAAGAATACGGGAGAGAAGCGCTATCCGTCACGAAGCCACGGCACCGCCCAACCTTCATTTCTTGGTGCTTTAAGGTGGTGCGGTTGTTCCGCTCTTAGCGCTTTCAATTTCGAGCGTTGAGAGTGAGGCGAGAAGGAGAATGAGGTGACACCAACAAAGGTGAAGAGTGAACCTCCTTCCTCCAGATTCCACGTCAAAAAATGGGATCGATTCTCTTTCGTTCATAGGCAGTGCCACCGTGCCGTAGTGTGGTGGTCTCGCTTCAAAGCCAAGTGCTCGTGGGTTTGCATCCCGTTGGCGCGAAATTTTTTGCTTCGTCTCCTATAAGAGCTTTCACTCTCATTTCTGAAATTCTTCCGTGTTTACGGCCCAGCAGAGCAAGTATATCAAGTATATGACGCAGTCGATCGAGTATTGATTGATCACTATCTGTCCTCTCTGAGCTAATTACCCACTCGACAATTCGAATTTTTGGCCAGAATTACAACTCGGCCAGAGACTCATTTCTGGGGGTATTTTGACTCCCTGAAAACGAATATCATATTCGTTTGGCGAGAGAACGATTGCAACCTTACACATTGTTGTGGTCATCAACTGAACGAGAGAACCAATCGTTTTCGCGTCAAACGCATGCGATATTTGTGCTCAGGGGGTCAAAATACCCCTAGAAACGAGTTTCTGGCCGAGTTGGGATTCTGGCCAAACCTTCGAATTGTCAGATGGGTAATGAGTTCAGAGAGGACGAATAGTGATTAATCAGTACTATCGACCGCGTCATATACTTGATATACTTGCTCTGCTGGGCCGTAAACACGGGAATTCTAAAAATTGAAAGCTCTTATAGGGGACGATGCAAAGATTTTCGCTCCAGCGGGATGCAAACCCACTACCATTTGGCCTTGAAACGAGACTACTACCACTAGGCCACGGTGGCACTGGCCGAAGACGGATCAGCAGCGCTTAGACAAAACCGAGTTTTCGCAAACTTTGACCGCCCAGAATTCGTCTGGGAGGTCTCCCTAGCACTTTTAATCTGCATATTCATAATCAGCATTCGGAACTCTATCGATGTACCTAGGTCTCCTTTCAAAGTTCCATGGGAAAGTTCAAACCATTCCCTTGTAAGCCGAAAAGGTTTTAGTTCCAATGGAAACTGTTAGCAATGCTCAAACTCCAGAAAGCGATTCTGTGAAGTTGTCTGTCCAGAGGTTCAGTGGAATATCGCTAGTTGTTTTGTTAGCATTTCATATCTGTGCATTTTGGGTACAGATGTAGAAGTTACTGTTCATTGTTCATTAGCTCGAGATAGAGAGATAGATGATGTGATTAGCTTGTGATTCATCCCATACGAACTACTGATGGAGCAGCGTCACGCTGCGATGTGTTACCTTCCTGTTGCGTTGCTTTTCAAAAGCGATTTGTCCATTTGGTGTTTAGCAACGATAAATCATTGACTCAACTCGTCTGTCTTCTGAATCTTTTGTATCGCTGTTCATAGCTTGTGACGCTAGCGACTTCGTATCGCTCACCTGTTTTCCATAGACATATGAAGCTATTCGGACGTTTATGGAAACTAGTAACATGATGCGTCCATGCGATAACGGAGACTTTGTTCTTTCGAGTCTGCTTGAGGATGGCGCATTGCACCCCACATTTCCGCGTCCCAACGCACCTGCATAACAGTGGAGGTTCATGATTATCCGCAATAAGATAGGGCAGTCTTCATACTTCGCGACAATAGCGGCGATCGCGGCGACCTCGGCGATCGTAGCGATTGCCGCGATCGTCGGTACGCGTCAGAGCGCGCCCGAACGCTATTACTTGGACCGCTAAGAGTGCTGCTAGAGAAAATCGGCTTAGTTTCCTTTTTTTTTCTTCTATTAGGTTGTCCGGAAAGTTCTCAGCGTTTTGTGCACCTATTTTTTGTACATTCACTGCTGATTCAAGCTCACTCTGCCTTGCTTCTCAGTAGCACATCCTGTGGAGAATTTCTTGCGCTATCTGATGACATAATTGCCGTTTCACCATTGCTTGATAAACCCCTTTTTCAAGATTTTTTCAAGCATGTGAAAAGAGCACTTCGGACGATTTTTTCTTCGACTATAAATTGGGGAAACCGTATCGAAACAGCTCAACAAATTAGCCAGGTGTGGGGGCCAATAGTGCTAGAGAAAGCACTGTGCGGCAATGGCTCAACAAATTTCGTTCTGGAGATTTTAACCTTGAAGATGAACCTCATAGCGGTCGACCTAAAGCAATATATGACGAGGATTTTAAGGGGATTTTGGAGGCTGACCCATCCCAAATAGTTCGAGAGATAGCAGAAGAGCTAGGCGTTGGCAAATCCACTGTTGCAGATGGTCTGGAACGCATTGGGAGGTGAAAAAACTCGACAATTGGGTGCCCTACAATCGGAGAGACCGCAGGAATCGGCACGTCTCGAGGTTCCTCCTGCATTGCCAGAAACGACCTGTTTCCGAATTGTCACCTGTGACGAAAAATGGGTCATGTACGATGACAGGAGACGTTCCGGACAGTGGTCGGATTTCGAAGAACCACCGAGGTAATTTTCAAAGCCGAACCCTCACGAAAAAAAGATCCACTATAACTTTTCATCACAAGGCCAAAATGTTACAGCAGAACCCTACTGTGAAGAAATCGACGAAATGTACCGAAAATTTTGTCAGATGCAGCCAACACTTATCAAAAGAAAGGGTCCGATTCCTTTGCATGACAACGCCCGCCCACACGTTTCACATTTCACTATCGATAAATTAAACGAATTGGGGGTTGAAGTTCTACCTCAACCGCCATATTCTCCAGACCTTTCACCAACCGAATATTCCCTTTTCAAACATTTTTGGAACTTCCTTGCTGGAAAATACTTCATCAAACAGGACTAGGCAAAAAAGCCTTCGTGGATTTTGTGAATTTTCGACCACCCAGTTTTTTACTATGATGGGATTTCTCGACTGCTATCACATTGGCAAAAGTGTGCTGATTCGAATGGTGCCTACTTCGATTAAATTCGATGAGTATTTAAAAAGTTACGATCGTTTGAAATGAAACACCCAAAACGCTGAGAACTTTCAGGACAACCTAATAATTGCGATTGCCTCTTGTATGGAAGCTTGTTTTGACTCAATGAAAGGTTAGCCAAACTTGATGGCTTCCCTTTTTCATTCTCTTTTTTTGATTCAGGCAGAAACGAGCAAAAAGCGTGGGAGCTTCATTTAGGGTAAGTTTCTTAGTGTTTTTTTTTCATTCTTCGAGCTTACACATGACTTTTTGAAGTTTCCTTCTTGATGTTGCATAAAACAGTAGTGTTTCGATTCCCAGGCGGGTTTCATTCTATTTCTTTTTTTTCCATTATTTGAATTCGAGTTGTAAGCTATAAATATTTTGGAAGTTGGAACAGTTTAACCAATAGGAAATTTTAAGACACTCATATAAAGCGAAATGATGAAAACAAAGGAAACAAAAAGAAACTCAAGTATCAAATGAGGCTGCTCTTATTTCGACCTCAAAAAAGGTTAAGCCCGCTTCCTCATATTCCATGTCCTCTGAAGTAGAGAAAGTTTCCAGTTAGTAGCCATTATTAAGAGAAAAAGGTCTCACAAGTTTGATTTCCTTATTTATCAGAGAGCGGTTCAAGTATTAGCGTTGGGGCGCGATCTGTTGCCTACCGACGATCGATAAGCCGCAGCGATTGCCACGATCGCCTGTCGCGAAACATGAACATCAGTGAAGAAAGTGGAGTGACAGAGATAACACGGATGATGTGGACACCATAGGGATGAGATGAAGAGGGAGAGAGAGAGAAAGAGAGAGATGACACGGATGTCCTTGGCTCTTGCGTCCATGCGCGGGGTATTTGGTAAGCTCAGTGATCGGATGATCAGTTTTTTGGTGGGGAGGAGAGGTCGTGCCCGTATACATCGCCGTTATCGCCGGGTTCCACCTCCTCAACACTAGAGAGCGCCATGAGGGAGGTCAGTTCCTCGCAATCGGTTCCGGACTGCTCAAAGTCCTCACTTAACCCCCTGATAAAGAAGTTGAATGATGTTAAGAGTGAACGTGACCAGCTTCGTGCTGAGAATGCTTTACTCCGTAGGAAATTAGGCATTCCCCTGGCACTTCGGATTTTACTGACATTAGTACTGAGCATTTTGACCCTTCACCGTCTTCAGCTGTCAATATTTATTGTATTGGACCCGGACGTAAATGGTCACTTGTAATAGCAGGTATACCGGAGTTGAAAAACTGCCACCTTGTGAGGAAATTGAAGATGACTTCAATAATGTACTCAACGTGTTATGCCACCATAGATGCTGGTTGTTTCCCTGTGGCTGTGTATAGATTGGGTAGTCCCACGAAAGGGAAGAGTAGGTTGCTTATTGTCATAATGCCTTCTTCGTATTACCAGCGCATGGTTGTGGGGTGTGCTCCTCGACTTCGTGTTGTCTCGGAAAGGGGGGTATTCGTTAGGGAGTTGCTCACCGAACCAGAGAGAAAAAGACGTCAGGAAGAACGTCTCCATTATCAGAAGTCCAATCATCCAGCACTTAGTGTTCACAGTTCAGATGCTTTTTCACATTCCAACCTCGCTACACAATGAGACTGATTTCCTTTCCCCGGCATGTTGTTGATTTTCATTTTGATAATAGTTGTGCATATTCGTTGAACTTTTCAGTATTCTATTCGAACATCAGATCTTTCCCAAAGAATTCTTCATTTCTTGACTTGTTATGCGTGATAGGTTCGACTTCTATCTATTCACTGAAACTTGTTTGAAAAAAGCCTATTCGGCCCCATCCATGCGCAGCGACTGGATTAATGATTACGCTGTTGTACGTTGTGATAAGACCGCAGAACTGGTGGTGGAGTTGCCATGATCATCAGAAAAACTGTGAACTATACCACGACATTATCCGAGTCGGTCCCTAAAGGGTACGAAATTCTAGCGTTGGATTTTGCTGTCCTTAACTTTGTCTTACTAGGGAAGGTCGTCAGGTCGAAGTGGCCATTTGTAATGAGATGTAGCTCACTATACGTGGTCTTGGACGCTGATCTCGAAACTGCCTTTGAAATTTGCAGAACGATTCTCTGAACGGAGTTATGGAGCTTTCTCCACCGCGTTTACCACGCAACAGGTCGTGGGATCGGATCCCTGCTGAGCTTAACTTTTTTGCTTCTTGTGCAAACGTGGTAAAAAGTGGTTGTAGCGTCACTACTACATTAGCGCTCTCCTTGACTTGCCTGAAAAACAGTTTGCGTTCGCTCACTGGCGCGCTTAGTGCCTTATGATCTAGGATATGTACAGGTGCCCTTGGCGCGGAGTGCAGGCTTTTTCGCGCTGAGCGAGTGCCATGTTCGAGTTTATCGGGGCGAACTCCGCCTAGATAGAGGTTTCTAGCCAAATCTGGTATTTTGACCCGAATTCGGAAAGTGAAGCATTCATAGGTTAGTTCAGTTGATGTTGACACCTATTCAGCTGCAGATACATTCTCCTGCACGAAGCCTCGTCTCCTCTCTTCTTACGCATTCATTTTATTACTGCTCCAGTTTTCCTGGTATCTAAAAGCAAATTCTGTCCAAAGACAAGCAATCGACAAGAGACTGGGCCTGGAACTATTGGTGACCATCATTCGATCAACTGCTACCGCACTTTTCATAGTTAGGTCGAAGCCTCACATCTGGCTAGAAACCTGTCCTCAAAGGTATTTTTGCTCCCTGTCCACGAATATGGCAACAATTTGGCGTTTGAGTGTTTTCTAGACTTAAAAGAGACATTTCCCACAAAATGCAAAACAAGTTCCCTTCCAGAAATCCGAACACTTCATAGCAGACCCGCAAGACCATGACCACTGCACCATGCCGCCGTTGATGGTATCGATGGTTCCCGGCTATTCATGCGAATTGGCCGGCAACCGCGCTTAACTCTGTTTCCCCATTTTAATTCTAACAAACCTTCATAATTCCGTTCAGAGAATCGTTCTGCAAATTTCAAAGGCAGATTCGAGATCAGCGTCCAAAACCACGTCTAGTGAGCTACATCTCACAAATGCCCACTTCGACCTGACGACCTTCCCTAGTTAGGATAGTTTTACTATACAGACCGTCGTCGACTGCACTGCATATTACGGAACAGTTAGCTAAAGCAATCAGTGATCTAGCTGTGGAGGAGTAACCTGTTATTGTAATTGGTGATTTCAACATGACAGAAATTGATTGGGCACAATGGAATCTTTATGGAGAAGATCCGCACCCTATTGCGGAGACTTGCATTTTACGGGTTTTCACAGTATGTAAAGGAGCCCACCAGGGGTGAAAACATACATATTAGACTTAGTGCTTACAAATGATCAGCATCTTCCTCTTCTTTAGCGTTTGTCCCGTCAGCGGCGGGGTCCGCTCTTCTAATGTGATGACGCCACTTTTTCCGATCAAATGCCTGATCGGAGTGAATTCCAGCTATTTTCAAGTCTGTATGCAACGTATCGAGCCAGCGCTGTCTGGGACGTCCTGTAGGTCGCTTTCCGGCCACTTCAAGCTAAAGGCCAGCTCTACAGACGGTGTCAGCCTTTGCCCGAAGTACATGACCGTACCATCAAAGGCGCGTTTCTCGCATTTTGTCAGCTATAGGAGCTATGCCGAACTTCTTCCGTATAACCTCGTTACAAATGCGGTCCAAACGCGTGACACCCGCAGTCCAACGCAACATCTTCGTCTCCATCACACTGAGACGGGCTTCGACTTCTTTGGTAGCGGGCCAGCACTCGGCGCCATATAGGGCGACTGGTCGAACGACACTTGGTGTCCGTGGTGGTGAAGTCCGTTCCTCCTCGTGGTGCCACCGGGTACTGCTCGCTTTAGCGGGTTGCAAAACAAGGACTATTACGAATGCAGGTGACAGGCCTTCGTGACGGGCCGAGCTACGAACACCCCATGTCACATCACAATGTCCAATATTACAAATGATCAGCATCTCGTCAACAATATCTCAATTAATTCTGCTCTTGGTAATGGTGATAATTCAAGCATTTCATTTGAGATTACTGCTGTCTGTCTTCCTCCCAGTGCTCCAGTTTTCAGAAGACTCACAAATGCGACTGTTCCCGCGTGCTCAGCTATCTTTCTAATATCCTATGGGTGTAATCGTTCAAAACGCTTTCCACAGTCAAAGATAAGTATTCAATGTCCCTTTTTATTCCCAATCACACTATTGATCTACTTATTCCCTGGGCTCTCGTCTATCGAATAAGCGCAGTCTACCGGAATATTTACGTAACATGTTTGAACATAAAGAATGCCTCTTTCGATATGCCAAATTGGCCGGCGATTGGGTTGAGTACAACAGATTCTCCTTAGCTTTCACCGGAAAGACTTATGAAATTCAACAGAAATGTAGAAAGAAAATTGTTGAAACTGAAGACAAGCAGCGTTCCTTCAAATTCATGAGATCTAGGCTGCACGAGAAATCTCATTTCACGGATTTGAGGTATGAAGGCAGACTACTTCTAAACGACTCCGATAAGGCCATGGCGTTTGCAGTTGAGTGCAGTAAAGCATTTCAACAAGATAATGACGATTTACACACATTCTCACCCATTGTTTCTTGTAGAATGCAGTCTTTTCCGTAATTTGATCCAAGGGATGTGCACAGTCTTCTCTTGAAATGGAAGTGCTCGTGCTCTATAAGCCCTGATAAAATCTCTTTTCCATTCATTAAAAACTTGCTCAGGGTACTGCGTATCCTCTTTCATATTTATACAATCAATCCGTAATGCACTGGCAAGTCCCGGTCATGGAAACATTCCTATATCACCCCAGTCCTGAACAAGAGGCCATCATCGGGTGTTTCCAACTATAGTCCAATAAATGTCACTTCTTTTTTCTGTAGGCTCTTTGAAAAGTTGTTAAAAACTCACATCTTCATCATCTTGCAGAGAACGAATTGATTGCTGCATGGCTTTGTTTCTGGGAGGCCAACTAGAACAAATCTTTTGAAATCGCTCAACGATTGGACTGTAGCCTTGGACAACAAGCAAAGTATAGATGTTATTTAGTTCTTCACTTCCGACCAAGTTAAGTGTTAACATTTATTAGGCCAACGTTCAGGCTTGTTCGCCTCCATCAGAGCCTGAAAGAGTCAAAAACAGACTTGTTCTCGGAGATCTCGATGGGACTTTTTCTCTCAAACGCCTCAGCTGGAATTGAAGACCATTTCGAGATACCGGAAAACCACCCAACAGTATCGGTCAGTAAAGATGACTTGACTTACCTTGATCGTGACGCGAGACGGACCACCCTGGCCGTGCTGATGCAACAAGGGAGACCTGCCCCTCTACCCTTCCCAACCACGACCTCACGTAGATCAAAATCCACAGAGGTCGGAAAAGGCGCGAGCTCACGGGTAATGGGGACACACTCCTCTTTCCTATTCATTGGGGGGGGGTCTCTAGCCGAAATCCAGAATGCTTCCAAGGTCGTTCGCGATCTCAGGCTCCTGCGCCTGGATAGACACGCTCACCTGGAATTCCACTTCTCCGTGACAGTGAAATCGATGACCTCCCAATGGAGTTTGGATACGTGATCTTCGCAGACTATCCGAGTGCTCCTTAACCCGTACGCGCACGAGCACAACCCTTTTCTCCTATATAACCACCATTGCACGCGAGGCAACGTATCGAATAGATCACACCAGACATCATGCAATCCCCTGTTCTACCATAAAGGCAAACCATGCACTCCGGGGTGTCGCTTAGCTGATCGTAAAGACGATTCCGGACGAGGATGCGTTTTAAATTGTTAGAAGGTATTTCTACCAACCTGACAACGTCTTGCAAGCCACATTTCTGCAGGCTTGCTCGAATCACTCAGCTCACTTCTTCCGATATGAATGGGAAGCTGAACGGCACTTTATCGGGGATATCCCGTTAGATCTACAGTATTGGACACATCTCCTTCGTGTTGATCGCGACTCCTGGTATCCGTTGGATACCGCAATGCTTCGGGCTATTTTGAGCGATTACTTTTCCAACCCAACATCAGAGGAGACCTTGCTTGCAGTTCTCTACATGTTACTAACGACAGCACGCTTGGTGATAATTAGGTGTGCCGAATTACAACGAACAAGGATGTTCTTGTTGCTCGCTTTTCGGTACCACTTCGTTCTCTCCGTATTTCCCAACAAATGGATTTGAATGTTGAGAGAAGGGAGCCAATTCTCTATTGGAGTTTCTCTGGTAAATTTGATGTTGGCTGGCTGCTCATTTGGAAGGTCGAAACACTTATCGATTTCGCCTTGAGTGCGGCATATTATGAGACACTCATCAATATAACGACAGTAGAGAAGTGGCCTCAGATCCAGTATTTTTTTTCTCTATCCTGGACATGAAGGCCATGGCAAAGTCCGGTGCGAGGCGTTATCCCATAGCCAATCCCGCAGTTGCCTGTAATACTGTCCGGACCACCTGAAAATGGAGCACTTCAGATTTCCCCTAGAATCTCCATTACTTGCGAAATGGTGAACTCGAGAAGATTAAGTGTCCCCTCATGCTCGCAAAGCAATTCGTGAGTGGCCTTCAGTGCGTCATCATTTGAGACACTAGTGTAAAGAGATGTGACATCAAATGATTCTACCACACAACCATCTCTGAGATTTGCACTGTATAACTTACTTAACAGCATACTCGTATGGTGCAGATGTTATATTTTGATTTCACTAAAGCTTTTGACAAGGTCAGCCACTAAAAACTGCTATTTAAAATTAGTAAGCTAGGGTTTCATGAGAATGTTTATAAAGGGATAAGAGCCCTTCTTACTGGAAGGCTCAGATGTTTTTTCCTTCGAGAGTAGCATTCCTCAAGGTGGGGTCCTATCCCCTATACGTTTCAACATTTATACTGCTGACTTGAGTTCTTTCTGTCTACGTGATGAACTTGTATCCAAAGAATATGCTGATGACCTCAAGTTCTACAAAGTTATAAGCTCCTCTCAGGATACACTTGACTTACAGGCCACAATTGATCGGCTTCTCCGATGGTCCACAAACTAGCAGATAGATTTCTTCTACGAAAACGTCTCATATGCGCGTGGGCTCTTTCTCCCACTACAATGCATCTTATTATGATGAACGATGAGGAGATTACCGAGGTTAAAAAGGTTAAGGATCTTGGGTCCCTATATAATAAGAAATTTGACTTCTTCCTGCACGGAAGAAAGCCCTTCATCGTACCTATTGCATATTGAAGGCACTCACTACTGCGGATAGCAGGGTACTTGTTAGAGTTTATAAGACCCATGTTGGGCCTCTGGTAGAGACCGGAACCATTCTCTTTGCCCCTTATAAAGAATGGACATTGCTCTTATTGAAAAAGTCCAAAAAATTCCACCAGAAAGATGTTAATCCGTCGCGGTGGCTTTCTCTATGCTGAAATTCCTAAACCAGAAATTAGGAACAAATATTTTGCTCTTCTCTGCCTACATTCGAGGCTGACCCTTTGCGACTTATGTATGATGCATAAACTGTTGAAGGACCAATCCATGATTGATTTTCCCGTTTTTACACCCTCATTCCGTCCGTAACCAGAGGCAGTCAACACAAGCTATCACTTGCTCGCCCTAAAACAACCCTTAGGCGCAATTTCTTCATTGTCAGAGCGGGTCTTGCATATCTACGTTCAGGCAAAAGCACATTTTTCAATGGTTCTGTGAGTTCTTTCAAATGTGCTACAGCTAAGCAAGTTCTCAATGCATGGGTGCCATGTTTCTTCATTGTTGTTGTTTTTTTGTTCTATGTTTAGTTTTGCTTTCATTGATCGAGCGTTGTCTTAAACTAAATAAATAGTTCTATATGAATAAAAAATAAATAAGCTCATCTGATCGTTTAGTTTTGCGTACGCAATTGAAATTCAAAACAAACTATATATTTGCGTATGAGCACGTTCTTCCCTTGTGCGAGGTTTATAGGTCCGCAGCTGCAGTATGAAGCTATTTCCGACGCTCAGAAGTGCACGGGTATACGGTACCGGAGGGTGGTGGCAACCGGGTGTCGTCTCTACACTCCGCCTGCGCTGTCACACGATTAGCCACACGCATAAAAACAGCCAAACTCCACTTGTCTCCTTTTGTCTCTGTACTCTCTCAGTTCTAGGTGTTCTCGACCGCTGAATGCGTGTATCGCTCCAAGATCTTTCTCTGCATGTGCTGCAACTTGAGGGTTACGTGGCATCTTGAACTTTTGTGCATGGTCTTGTTACGAAACCCTGTGACGCAGACGGATAGAGGGCAGCAACTGCCAAAGCTTTAAACGTGCAAAAAACGTATGGCGAATGAGGAAACGGGATTTTTCAAGGGGGACTCCGGGTTAGGTGAGCTACTTACAGCGGGTGAAAAGGTGGAGTGAGCGAAGTCACAACGGCCATAGAGTGCCATGCGGACGAGAGAGTGCAGAGAAAAAGAGAAGATCGACGCCTTCAAAGAGATTAAGTTCAAGTGTCCGTAGACTCAACTTGAGAATAACACGGGCGAGTATAGATGCAAAACTGTATTCTTCCCTCCTCCCGTCTCACAGTGTGCCGCAGCCTTCGACCGTGATGAGTCAGAGATGGGTGAAATGGCGGAGTCACAGCGACCGCTTCTGCATATTTTGTAGTCCAGTACAACCTGCTTACAATCTGCCTAGGCTTTCACTATATTCTCCTAAAATTTTGCGGCGAGCGGGGACCGTGGTCTACACCTCTGCGAAACTATCGGAAATGGTAAAACAGCCCAGTCTCCTACAGTGGGAAAGGGCAGAGAGAGCGGATTCAGTAAACAGACATGAGCAAATACGATCCCTACCTGCCCTAAGAATTCCACAATAATGATGGGTCTGGGATAAATTCAGGGCGTGCCCACCTTTTCTAGCCTGTGTAGTGGGCTAGAGGTGAAGGTGGATCTTGCATCAGGCAGAACAATATTTCACTTGCTCAACTACATTCCTTGTTGATTTTTCTTTCCAATATTCTATCACTGATGATGTTTAGTGAACGGTCAAACGTGAAGGCGATCGCCCTGTGAGGGTTCAATCCAACATTCATAATGTTTTTGTACTGTTGTCTTGGTTACCTTAGAAGCCATGGAAATTTCTTCGATATCTAGTCAACTGCTCATGAGTGTTAGAGATTCTGGTCCAGTTAACCTCCCGCAAGACACAAGAGCTGTTCCCTGGAAAGTATAGGATACGGTCTGTCGTCTTAGTTCTTCACCGATATTTTGATCACTTCTGAGGCCGTCCGAACTTTGCTATGTTGCTGATTTGTTATATTGATTTTTCGTCCTCACGAACACATCTGAACTTACACTCATTTGTGTCCCTTTCTTGCATGCGAATAGAATGCCAGAAATTAGTATATCCCTTGCTAGACCAGCTGCAAAACGCTTAGCTAAGTACTCGGCCGAAATCAAATATCACGGTTCTGCTAGCCTGATACAGAATGCCATTCAGTTGTACATCAAAAGATTGACAATGAACCCCGACAAACGTTCGATGCTGCTATAGGTTGGAACATGGCAATCAGTCGGGGAGGTAGAGGAGGGCGGACTTAGCCCGCCTCAAGCTACTTTGCTCTACCAGTGGTGATCGACCAGTGATCGATTTTTTTCGAGGAAAACAACCAGTGGTCGAAAGGCCGGAGGTGGGGATAATCCATTCCTCTAGAAGCCGACCAAGCTGGTCGCGACTGCGATACTAACCATAAGTGTATTTTTGAAACCCACTTCTCGGGGATTCTTTTTGTAAGTATATGAAGTCCACTCTATTTGGAAACAATTTACGATCAGTCGTCAAGAGCATTCTGGCATAGTCAGGCAAGACCTGCATTCCAGAACAGTGATCGGGCTATCTTGGACGCTATCTCACTGGCAATCGTGGAATCGATTGCTGATTTTCCAATCAAACTGCTCAAGCATTTCACAGCCTGCGGGTCTGTCTGCGATTCGCCACGGTTGCAGACTGCTAACCGTTTCCAAGGCTGTGTTCATACCTTGCTGCGGAGCAGCAGAAGAATCGGTAAATTGTCGTTCTGTGAGAAGGCGCATCAAATGGAAGTACAGTCGACATCATCGCAGCCACTCGTGTTGCTTTCATGGGGTATGCAGTGGGCTCAACCGCCGCCTTTCCATCACTGGTGTATTCTTTATGGTTCGATCATTAACGATCACCATTGGTAGACAAGGCAGTCGAAGACGGCATCTTCCTGCCCTCCACCTCTATGCACTATGTCAATTGGCAGATGAACCGATTGCTTTGCATGTCGGCTTAGGTAAAGCGTCATTTTTGTAGAGTTCTAGAGACATATTTGAGCTCTGTATATCTTTACTCTTTCTGGATCCGCTTTTATATTGCGACATTCTGAACGCGCTGCAATAGCTAAGCGGAGCTTCCTCACGTAATTTCCCTTTGCTGTCGCTGGCAACTTGCTGGCGTTCTATTTCAGAGAACTTGGATGAACCTTTGCTGGGTTCACGTCTTTGAGCTGTGGACGGCATTTCACCAGAAGTGCTATGGAGTTTCCACTCTTGGTTGAACTCAATAACGCCAAGAGTTTATGCTGATATTCTTCAGCACAATTCAGGCACTCAGATTCAGAAACAATTTTGTGATCTATAGCTCTAGATGTACGATGACTCTGAATAATGCCAGTCTACCTACCGTTTCGTAGGGCTGGCATGGTATTATCCGATATCTGTCAATATCAACACGCTGTTAATGTAATCAATGACTTTCCTTTGTGACGCCGCTGAGCGTTCATATCGCATAGTGTGCGCTGCTTTATTTGTACAGCTACCCACTACCGTATTCCGATGATGGGAGGAGTCAGAATTGAGCAATCACTCAATCAAACTGACAGTCGACTACAGCTGAGAGCATATTCGTCACCTGTCCAACTCTTTTTTTACATAACCGCGTGATATTTTCTACTACCATTTAGTTTCTCCTGTGGTTTTCTTGTCTCGAGTGGGACCAAGCGTGACGACGGACCGTCGACCATTTTTTTTTCAGACAGCTTCAGCTATAGCGCGTATTTCAAGGACTGCCTTAGGGTAATGTGCTGTGAAATGTGCCCATCTTGTTCACTGTGTGCCACCTTGGTGATCTCGGCGTGTCTGCAAAAGGGATAGATAGCTATCGATAGGGAGAGTCGGCGAACCGCACAGTATTATCTGGTATCACCCACCGCACCTGTGAATCGCGCGGACCATCGTCGATTTCTCTCATCGATACTTCTAATGCTTTCCGCAGATGCAGTCCATTCTCTGATTCTTCGAGGTCCCAGATGTGAGCAATGCTAGCAAATTTTCACAATAATCTGCAGGCAGTGACAGGGTGAGAGGTCAACACTTCCAAGCAACTATTAGAAATATGTATTGGGTCGGCTCGTACGTAGTGGTTTTAGTTTTTTTTTAAATATCGCTCAGAAAATGAAAAGTTTTGCTAATAAGTTCTATAACGTCTTGCAGAGAATTCCCTTTTCTTTTCGATAGTCCTTTTCGCTTTTTTGAAATTCCTTCTTCACAAATATGTATGTGCTCAAACTGGATTGTCAGGTCAACGAATTTGAGCATTTTCGACAGCTTCTCATTTTGCTTCTAATTGGAAAGCTAAAACCGCACATGCTCAGTTGTTGAGTATATGGCCAAGAAGCTAAGTCTCTCTGAAATGTTTACAACGGTATAAGCGATCCAAAGAATGCAGAAGTAACCAGGATGATATGAATGTTTTATTTGGCTTACATTTTGGCGTTATCGCCTTCGTCAGAGCCTGGAAAATCAAAGATCACAGTGAAACAACCCCAGACATCATTTCAAATATCAGGTAAAATCGTCCCAGACCAGAAGGATCCAGAAGCCTGTCATAGGCCCCAACCACAATACAAGTGTCTGGCCTAGATCACCTTAGACCGTCTGGATGTTCCTTTACCCTGGAGCCTCTGGGGACCAAACGGGCCATCTACAGGAACATGTCAGGACAGCTAAAATGGTCTCACCAGGTGAGAAGGAGAGAGAAGAGTCTCTGGAGTTAGCTCGGAAGACAACACTTTCCAATGGCTGACCCCCCCCCCACGGAGGCGAACGCCTCCCCCCCCCTCCTCTGGACCACCCACTAGGAGTCAACAAAGTATTGTGACCGAGGGCTGCCAGAAGATACCATTTTGCCTACCATTCAGAAGTGGTGCGATCAGCGCTGCTAAAGGTCGTTTTGCGCAGGTGTGGTTGGTCGAGATCCCTCCCGCGAGCCTCAAGCAACAGCTGATCCGCAACGCTGATATGATCGCTACTGCCCAATCTCAGAATGTGTTATATGTCCCTCTAAGCGGGAGGAGGACTGCATGGCTTCAGTTGTGCCTCATCTCATGCACGAGTGTGGGAATAAGTACATCGGGGAGACAGGACGACCCCTGTGCTCCAGGGTAAGAGAACATCTAGAAGGTCTAAGGCCATCTAGGCCAGAGACGCCCCTGGGTAGCCATCGTTCGTGTACAACGCCATATAGGCATGGAGTTCGAGGTAACTGTGAGGATTTTGATACCTAGACTTCTACGCGCAAAATTTTAGAAGCGTTTTGAATATGCGCTAAAAGTCTCAAAACGAACAGGAGGGGCGAATGCCTCGCCTTCGCAAACGAGCTCGCCCCGTTTGCTGACCTGTGTGCCATCAGCTTCGAGTCGAGGGGCTAGGACAGCTGAAGCCACCCACGGTAGTCAGTTTAGCGATGGTCTCAAGCACAAACCTGCCATTCTTTCCAAAGTGAGTAGTTGTGAACTATGACAGGTTTCTGGACCGCTCTGGTCTGGAACGAACTTATCCGAGGTTTGAAATTATCTCCGGGGGTAGTTTCACCCTTCGCCCTGATCTTTCCAGGCTCTGACGAAAGCAGTGACGAAGAAACGTGAGCCAAATAACACTCAGCAACATCTCAGAGAAAACCTCACAATATGCCAAGATTCATCAAGGGTCGAATGTGGACGCTCAAAGAATTCAGTTTCGATCTCACAGACATGCATTGAACCTAATGTCCTGTTGAGTTCAACTGAGTGCTTACTGAACCACCTTATTAATGGAAATTCTTACCCACGATGAGGAACTGTTAGGGGTCATAGAATGTCTCCTCATCATTTTTAAGGATCACTGTCAGTCGATGTTAGACATTCAAAAGTCAGGCCGTACTTTCTGCAGGCATTCGCTCTTCATAAGGGCCTCCATGCAATGCGCATTTACAAGGTCCGAATTCCCAGCTCTTGATCGCTTAAACCCACTTTAAGCTATCATAAGAAGCACCTTTACTTGATCATACCTATCACAAGTTTTGAAATTCTTCAAAAACCAGTCGGATCGGCTGGCCTAGCTGGCCGATCCTCCTTCCGCGTGTGAAGTGGGCGTTCTTGGGGGTGCGTGCTTGATTGTGATGGCAGTTGGGATCGCGCTGCTCTGTTCGCTCTGCTCACTTCCCGACTCCCCCTCCGCAAACTGGCTCTTCAGGTGATTCTCTCCGGACAGACAGATCAGAGTTCAGGACAAACAGATAGTAGAACAGACAGTACTAGACAAGTACATGACAGATCAGACAGACAGACTAGAGCAGACAGAGCAGACAGAAACCAAAGAGTATAGAACAGCGCAGACAAGACGTGTGCCCGTTTTATATAGTAAGTAGTGATTATGAGATCCAAAGCAAGTTCCTCTGTCCAATGTCCTCAATTGTAAACAACGTGAAAGCTACCGGTGTTATTGGTCGATGTGTGGTTCCGGTTCGTATGGTATGATTTAACTGGATTGAACTGAACATTAGTAATATGTTACTGCATTTGCCTTAAAGTGTGTTTGTGTCGGACATACCGATAAAGTAGAAATAAATAAACAAATAAAAAAAACCTATGATTTATCGAAGCGCCGTCGATTTCTGACTTCCCACTCGCTTTATGTCACATACGCCTTACTGGCTGATACTCATGCCATCAGCCTTGTTGTGTTTAGTGAACTCGAATTATGAACTATTGCGACGGCGCCTACTGGAACATGTGGTACATCTGTCTATCGTTTTATCCCTCACTAATCTTCATCTGCCCAAATGTCCACTTCAGTCAGTTCTCACATCAGCTCTCCTATTTCCTTGCGGGTTTTTCGTAATTTTGTTTTGACGGAGTTTTTATGCCCTGACGACTCGGTTCACTTCTGGCGTAACGCCATCGCCGCCCGTGTTCGGGGTGTGCTTCATTGTGATTTTCGGCGTCTGTCGTAGTTGCCGAAACTGATTGCCTATGTCATTTGTCCCACTTCTCCAAACTACTCACAAACTCTGTTTGAAACTGCGAACTACAAATTTTGAATTTTCAGTAGCATAGCACCGCCCAATCTATATTTGAACGCCCCGGCCCAAGTGCGTTTTGTCTCACGGTCTCACGTTGCGTACCGTCCAAACCCGATTGCTAAGTTTTGCCACTTATTTCGTGCTCTATCGCGCTCCTTTTGACATACTAAATACTACGGAATTTTTGAAATTTGTGAGCTCACAACTGTGCGTGACGCGCCCGCCCCACAGAGTGGACCGGGGCCTAGCTTAGTTATGTGTGTTCCTTACCATCTTGAGCCCATGCCTAGCCCAATCTCCTTACCCTTGATGTCCGCCCCCATCCAACACTGCTCTTCAGTTGATATCCGAAAATTTTCCGGACGGACAGATCTGACAGACCTGGGCGGGGCTATAGGTTGGTGTTTTATTTCCTTTGTTCGCCCGTCGTGCCGTGGGGAAACAGACAAAGGTCAGTACATACTGACTAGATAAACAGAACAGACAGATCACAGACAGATCAGACAAGACAGAAAGACAGACCCGACAGACAACAAGACAGACCAGTACAGATCAGACAGAACGCTGCCGTTTCTTATAGTATAGTGGGACTTTAGGGCCGGATAAGCTGCAAAAGTTGTCTGTCGAAAAACTCACCTTCTCCGGGCTCCGACCCGTCACTTCATTCCAATGAAATAAAAAAAATAGCCGCTATAGTAATTTCTCCCGCCGTCCAACTAGGGAGTTAATTGAACGGTAACGGGCGTAGCTGGAAGGATAAACAATAAAAAAATTTCTCTCTTGAACGCCTTATACGAACGATTTCCGGCGACCAAATGTAACCCCCTGATGGGTTTCGCACAGTGATGCCCACTAACCAAACGAAGACGTTCATGGGTCAATCAGTGCAACATAAGTTCCTGTTCATTAAGTGTACGGTTATCGCTAAACGCATTAAGCACGTGTATTGCTCGAGCGCTATCCGCGACGGGAGGGGGGGGGGCATTCGCACTCCTGCTCTTCTATTAGGTTGTTCGAAAAGTCCTGACGGACCCACTTTGTATGAATTGTCTAGAAACAAGACCCAAAATGCATTTTGGAAGTTTTTATGCCCGATTAAGTAGGCAGTTGGCACGATGGAGTTTCCTACTGTAGCCTAGAATGCAGTAGGCGGCGCTGTATAGTGGGGAAAAAGCGAAACGAAGCGAAGTGAAACGGTCCAAAAATTCGGCGAAAAAGCCTCGCGTTCCGCTGACTATTAAATCCGCTTGTCGGACAGAGTCTTCCCATAGGCATCTTACCATCACCCGGCTACCCGAGAATACGCCTGCAATAATGTGTAAGCTCATATATGCGATGCGGCAATCATCGCCCCTTCAATACCAACTTCCTTCGCCTTCAATAATTGCTTGCAAATGAATGACTACGAGCTTCAGAAAGGTCGTCCATTTGTGGGCGGGGGGGGGCGGCAGAGGGCGTGGATGAAAAGTTGTGGCCTTGGTAAGGCCCTTGTAAGCCACCTTCCCCGGGGTAACTGCTATCAGGCGCCTGCCGCAGGGTCGCGGATTCTTTCCTTGCAAGAGTATTTGATTCCTAGTCGCTGCGGAATTTATCGTGGCCAACTGCTTAATGAAGTGTGTCCCCTCGGGGTTCTCGCACATGGGTTATATCTAGACTTTTGGAAGTTTTCAAAGCTTAAAAGTCCCGCAGAATCGAGTACTTTTTCGACCTATCCATATTATGCAGTTCCTGAGGCAAACTCCGCCTGTAGTCGAGCGAAGCTAACACTTACGTTACGTCTTGAGAAAGGCAGATCGCTTGCCATGAAAGAGCGTGCCTAGTCGTCATCAGCGCTTCCAGGCTGGAACCTTATTTAACTCGCTAGTTAAGTCAATGTGTACGGTCGCCCACAGCCAAGTAATGACGACCATTGACTCAAGCTTCTTGGGCGTCAGCCGAAGGTAACCAACGCAGTAAGTGTGGTGCAACCTCATCTAGCACACCTGCCTGACAACTTCCGTGCTTCTCCGCGATCTCGTTATCGGAAAAATTCTATGTGAAGGATGCCTCATGAGTTGGACCCGTCTGACAAGTCATACCGAATGACCGCATGTGGGAATCAGGCCACGTCAAAAAATCATGAATTTTGATCAGAGAATGCGACCGTACCCCGATTATTCAGCAAAGTTAGCGGCCTCTAATTATCACCTCTTTTGGTCCCTATTGCATCCTTTGAAGAGCAAAAAGCCCGAAAATCGACCTCAACTTGAGAATGAGGTCCACCTCTTCTTTTTATCACAGTTGCCGTAGTTCTATGAGAATGGAAATGAGAAGCTGTGCAAAAGAAGGGGACTAGTCCTAGTCATCAACTATGGTTACCTTGTGGATTGGAGATGTCTTTGGGTGACAGAAAATTTAGTGCGAAAAATTTGGTCCAAAGTGTCGCAGGACTTTTCGAACAACCTAATAGAAAGCTATTTCATGAGCTTACAAAGATTGACTGGTTTTATCCTGCTGAGACTTGTAAAATAAAGCTTGTGAAGCAGCGAACGTGCAAAAGTGGCACCCATCATCCCCTGAATAATATAATTTCAATCAGGCGATTCTAAAAAAATGATTTTCAGACTATATGAGACCACGATGCATGCGGAATGAAACAAGTTTTGACCATAACTATTTTGCGCAGCCCTGTCTCTGCTCTTTTTTGAAGCCCATGCTCACAGGAATTCTCCCATGGCGGGTGGCTTTGAAGCGCGCTATACCCCCAAATGATCTGCTGTGGTCACAAGCAATCCTACGAATACAGTCCAAATTGGTATATGAGTAGGGTACCGACTAGCCATTAGAGCATTTCAATTCTGAACTCGTTTCTATAGTCTCACATTTTTATTGTACAATTTCATTGCTTGTATCAGTCTCTAACAACTAGGCTGCATAACCTCAGCTTTTGATTTGTGTCGAGTTGATTTATTTTGCAACCATCTTTTAGTTGGATCATCTCTACTTCTTCGGAATTTCTTCGCTAGGAAGTCTAACCTGCGTTAGCATCACGTCATTTGTCCAATAATCAAACCACACGAGCTCCTTTCTAACAATTTTTAAGCTGTTTTGCGTTATCGAAAGAACTCGCGGCGTCCCGCTTTCCCGATTCAAAGAACACAGCGATTAGCTCACCCTCCTTTCGTCGTACCATCAGTTTACTTCGCACGAGGGGATAAGGTAGCTGGACAACCTGTACTGAAATGTTCCTCAGATGTTCCCCATAGGCAGTAGCGGTTCCTCCGTCTACACCGTCGCAGGGAGATGAATACATTTGTCATCGTCGCGCAGCTCAAGAAGGACCACAGCATCTACGTTGGCCTGATGCCGCTGCATATTCCAGGGTGGAGTCACGAAGGTCGCGCGAAGGGTCCTGAAGACTGCTTATTGCTAGTGCAAGATACCTGCCGTACAGCTTCTCAGACGACGTCGCTATGATTGACGATTCCCCTTTCATGATTCCCGACAGGTAGGTAAAACCGATTCTGTGGGTGCCATGATCAAGGACTGTGATTGGAGCGAATGTTTATCTGCGCCATTGTTCCGTACTACACAAGTTGCAAGAGTACGTTCCATGGACGATGTCCTTTTTTTGCTACTCCACCCTTCTGTGCAAGGTGCGCCAAGATACTACCGCAGCATCACACGGTTTGCTCATGAGGGTATTCACCCAATAGTCGTGATGATGTTGAATGATACCTCTTCCATCATTGGCTCAAAGTTTTCTTCCCGAACTTCACTTCCGCAAGTGGAAACTAAGTTGCAAAAATGTTGAACTCCTTACTCCAGGTCGCCAATCTGGGTAAGCCTTTTGTTCATTGGGCTTATCAGGACTGCTCCTCGAATGAATAGTAGTCACTCTTTTCCTGACGCCACCATGAATTTTCAGCTGCACAGACACCAAAGTCTTGCAGAAACATAACTACAACACACCCCAAGAAAACGTGTGAAGGTCGCCGTCGGGCAAAAGGAGGGTCTCTGCTCCTCGACTGACCTTTCGGAAGATTGCACGGATCTAATCATTCTTCGCAGGAGAAGATTCATAGAGGTTTTAGTCTAGTGCAGTTTGAAGGCCACTGGAAAAAAGTGTCCGATATGGTTTGAAAAGTGTCCGATTTGGTCTGAAAAGTGTCCGTTTAGTTTGAAAGGTGTCCGATTTGGTTTGAAAAGTGTCCGATTTGTGGCCAAATAGTTAGGAAAGATAATCGCGCACGTTTTCCTTTTTTTTTGCATAGTCGCTGTAGAAGGAGCCTTAACAGGATCGCGATCGGTCAGAAAGGTTCCACACTGCTGTGAACTCCATGGTTACAGCCGCCTTCCCGATTCATAGAGATAACTGTTCTCAAGACTACTGACGATGCTTAAAACCGCTTTGAGCAATTAAGATAGTGGAATTTCGACTTGAATGCCAAGAAAAAACAGAGCGTCGAAAATTCAATTTCGTCGACCTTCACTTCACGCACTTCAAAATAAGTTGAAATAGAACCTCAAAAAATTCTAAGCGTATTGTATTTAATAATAAGAAGTTCCTGGCGAACGCTATAGAATTGAATGGTGATATTTTCATCTATGTAATATCTCATTGTCCCATCGACTGTTCAAGAAGAGAAGTGCCTCGTCGGGTATGTGAGCGAAGTGGAGAGACGGCCAGGACAATTATAAGCTTAGTGTGCAGGACATAGTGCAACCGGAAGAGCAACGATTCAACGGCAATGGGCACGAAATCCATGCATTTTGGCGCTCAATTGTGGATTACGGTAAGGGGCCCAAGAGAAGGGTAGACAAAACAGTCGAAGACACTCTAAAAAAAGGCGCGATATTGGGCGAGTCTTCGAAGAAGAGAGAATGAGTCGGCGAAAGACCAAAGGCGGATGGGAGTACAGGAAAGAGAGCGAGACGACCCAGGTCGGGCCTTAACGCAACTCGTGACACGCGCGTGTAAAAATACTGGACTCCAGGATTCATATAGCCTCCACACAGGTGAGACATTTACTGCGAGTGGTGTACATAGGACTTACGACCACTCCAGTGCTCTGGTCTATGGCTATCCGGCCATGAAAGCGAATCATTGCGGCTCGGTTCAAAAGTGTGGTGACGGGCTTCTTAAACACGTAAAAGACTCTACAAAATGGGTAATGCGCAACGTATCTCACGCAAGATCCTTGATATGCTCCACAGTACTAGTTCCTGCCAAATGGTTCTCTCATCACTAGTGCGTATAGGTGCTTTTGTCGTTAAAGACAGACATGTGCACCACTGGTGACGGGAACGGTGGCAGATAATCTTACTCAATGTTAAGTACGACTTTTGCCTGTGAGTAAATGCTGCACCAAGAACTCCACCATCTTATTTTTGACTATTCCAGGCTATGGCCTTTCTTTCTGCACCGATGTTCAACTCACTTTATAATGGTGGACTTTTTCCTGTGCCGAGATCAGCGTCCAGCGAAAATCAGCTACCATGTGAGAGCACTGCTTCGATGGAATTTGACTGAATAGGTTATGTTACTACAGCGCGGTTGGGTATGGGCGGAAGCGTTTTGGTAGCTTCTATGGTGCAATTCCTCGCAATGAGTGGTTCGTACTCATTTATCCCCTCTCCTTAGAAAAGCTTGTCATTGAGTCACTATGCCTGATGGTTCAGCCAAGAATATGTGGAGTCGGGCTGGGATTTTTGTTTTATCGTAGTCAGGGATGAAGAAATTAGTTCAGTATTTACTGCTATAGTGGAGTATTTCAGTGGATACATGCTCATAGGGTTGTTTTTTGATGCAGAAACAGAACTGCTTTGAAGGAAAAATGAGTTAGAAATCACTCTAAAACTCCGACAACTGAGGGATAGATCAATGTTTGTGAGTGAGTAAGCCTAAGTTATTCATATGTATGATTGTTACAGCTACGAAGAAGAAGATTATTGACCCATTCGATCCAGAAGCGAGTGTTCCGCTACCGTATCAACTCGAAGAGCAGTGAGTTTGTTTGGCGAAATCATACAATACGATTGTGGTTGGCTATGGCTTGATTTCGGCGTTTCTTCCGCTAACAACTTCGCATTGAACCCGTCTTCTGATTCTGCTGTACCATGGAACTTCTGTTCCGCTGCAGAGCAAACGTTTAGATTCGGTTTCAGCACTTTTGCCTTCTGTTTTGTTCAAAAAGCAGGTTTTCTCGACTCTCCAATGGAAAAATTTATGATGCCTTCCAGATAGTAATTCTTTGTGCATCCAAGGCACGTTTCGATTTCAGCGATGGGTTCGATCCCCGTCTCAACTAAGTGACTTGGGCCCACAACCAACAAAGAATTGCTCCTTTTGATGGCTTGAAAATGTGCAAGAAGCGGCCTGCAGGTTATCGCCTAAGCCTATGAGGCCTTCTTCGACCCATGTTGCCCGTATCGTCGTGATAAAGCCATGGTGCTTCGACGCGTCTCTCTGCTGCTCTACGCCGTTCTCTCTCGCATTTTGTAGTTAATATTGACCATATTGGCCATCTGGTCTGGTGATTGTGGTCAAATGTAGCAAGAAGGACCTTAGTGAGATTCGTTTCCTGTTCCCTTCCTCATTACTAAATCAGCGAGCACGACCCCCTTTTATTTTCAAACCCTGTTGTGTGCAAACTGCGATCGCAATTGTGGCTTTAGCCAGTCGTTATTATGGCGCGTAACTTTATGGGGTACATTATTATAGTAAGGTGAGACATTCTATTGTATGGACTGTTGGAATCCCAAATTTGCACAAGAGTCCCCTGAAGCCATGGAATAATGCGGGCTACGTTTCTACTTTTTTCTTCGAGTTCTTCTTCATCTTACACATTAGCATTAGAGCTGGAAAATATGAGAAAATCCCTGGGACGTGGGAAGAGAATATTGTTTCAAGTTTAGGGGAGCAAACTCTGCGTTATGTGGATCGTCACTGTTGAGCAGAAGGGTTGTGTTCCCATGTGTATATTATTCCTCTTACACTCTCTAATAAGGAAATTATGTCGTGGTTTTGAATGCCCTTCCAGTAAGGTGTGGCACTGCACGAAGGTATCACACCTCACTGTGAGTGCTTATTGAGTAACGCCATTTCATTTGCTGGATCATGTCTTGCCAATTTTGCCAGGCCCTACAGTACTTCGGTGTGGAAACGTAATGAACGTGAGCGCTATAGGGTCCGATGTGTGAACAACGGCTACGAAACGTTGCGGAAACATCTGCCAGTCTCCGACGTGTGAGTTAGCATAGTTGTAAATCACTGCAACACGTGTTTTCTTTTTTCTGATACGTTCGTCCTACTCTAAATATCATTCCCAGCGGAACGTATACAAGTCGGCAAAGGTATTTTTTTCTAGATTCATTAAACTATGCGGATTCTCCTTTATGTCATCAGATCATCTCAACAGTAGTGGAATGCAGACGGAGGTGGTATAGTGATCAGTGGCGCGCTTAGCACTCGCGCAGTTCTGGGTCCAATTCGGATTGACTCCCGTACAGGCCAACCAGGCCGTCTACGCGCGGTAAATTGGTACCAGATTCGTCTGGGAGGATAAGAACACTGTCTTGTACATCGGCTAGACAGCGCAAGTCATTGTATGGACCACATCGCATTCAAAAAGCCACTACGATTCCGAATGGAAGTAGAATGCGTGCCGCATCTCGCAAGGGGATTGATTTACGCGAAGACTTTATCCTTTATCAGTGATAGGTTATAGAAAAAGATAACAACTGCAACTGGGCATAAGTAATTAGTGCGTTAACTTTTCGAGGGAGGCAGTGGAGGTCCTGCTCTTGGGAAGAAAATTTGCAAAGTACATTCCTTCCCCCCCCCCCTCAAGAATCTCATCCTCTGGTACGATTCCCTTCCCTCTTCCTCATCCCAATCTTACCCCTACCATCTGCTTTTCTCAATTCGCACTTCTCTGCATTTTTAGCAAACTTTGCCGGTAATTCTCTACTTCTTCCCCATAAAACTGCGTTTAAGCGAGCGAGTTAAAAGGCGCACTTGAAACAAAAAAAAATTAAGCAAATCCAACACTAGAATGTTCCTCTCGAAGGCACCGTGAAGGAATACGACATCCCTCCCTATCAGTACTAGAACCCACCCCTTCCTTCGCTGCCACCGTACGACCCCACTGTACGACGTGCTCTGTAGGAAACTTGACCCGCATATCTTCCAGTATATTTGAATGAAAAGGATAGGCACTTCTGGTTCGTGCTCTACAGTTTTCACCTTTTGGGCTTTAGATATGAGTGTAATTCTGAAAACCAGATTGGTGGTGCCAGCCTATGAACCGGGTATCGGTAACCGCCTAGTATTGCGCGAATCATCTGCAGGTAGCCGAGTCTGCTCAAGGTTTCACCGGGCAGCTCTCATGCAAAACCAACGCTCGCATGGAGAATAATCGCGAGCACGTGAATCCTCTGTGAGTTTTCGGCTGAATGAAATGAAAAGTCGCAGCTCGGTGACGGGCGGGGGGGGGAGCGGGGGGAGGGTGGAGAAGAGGCAGGCCAGAGGCACTCTGTACTCCCATTGATATGTCGAACTTCATGAGCTTACAGAAGTTGACAAGTCTCACCATCGTGGCTCGACGAGCTTGCTCCAACGTCACAAGAGTTCTTTAGAGCGGGACTTGTAAACCGAACTTTAAAGCAGCGAAAGTGCGAAATGTTTCACCCACCCCCTAGTCGCCGGACTGTGCTATTGCTAATCAAGTTGCGGTGACACTGGTAATGTAGAAGGACTTCTGGGAACTGCAGGGAACCCCGACTTTGCTACTGGTAATGTCATACCGCGCACACGTTGATTCATGCCTTGCGTAGGGTTTTCTTATCATTGCTACTTCATATTTTGTAATTTGAGAACACGAGCAAGCGATATTCTTTTCTAATTTGTGTTTAGGAGAAGTATACATTCCAGGGAAAAACGAATTTCGAAAGTTGACACCTTGCGACTGGCCATTCGCTACATCAAACATCTGGAGGCCGTGCTGAAGAATGAGGAGCACATTTTCAAGTAAGAGTTCTTCCATTCCAATGTTACTGGTGAAAAGAAGTCTTCTAACTCTTGAATAGACGTCAGCAGATAGAGATAATTTACGAGCAAGCATTCAGTTCCGTGCTTCTTGAGGACCTATCAAGAAGGGATTATGCATATGAGGCTTGATTAGGGGCATACATGTTGCAGCAAAAAAATGTGAGAATTCTTCTACCTGCCCTAGCTGATGAATCGTTTCAAGGAAACTGGAACATTGGGCTGCCTCACAATATTACAACTTGCACTGCATGACTACATTCATCTGAGCATACCCACGTCGCATTGTTCAGTTGATTGCTGGATGTATTGCGCCTACAGTAGCGAGCGCATCTCTCGTAGTTGTGCAAGCAGTGTAACGTGGGCGGCAAGAGCTCATTAAGGCAGCGTTCACACTTGTAGCGCTACTGCGTCGCGCTACAGCGTCGCGCTACTGCGCCGCGCTACAGCGTCGCGCTACAGCGTCGCGCTACAGCGTCGCGCTACTGCGTCGCGCTACAGCGTCGCGCTACAGCGTCGCGCTACAGCGTCGCGCTACTGCGTAGCGCTACAGCGTCGCGCTACAGCGTCGCGCTACTGCGTCGCGCTACAGCGTCGCGCTACTGCGTCGCGCTACAGCGTCGCGCTACCCCAATTATCCTCGTATCTTGTCTTCTAATTACTATGAACTGTTCAGGGGTCAATTAATAGGTAATAGACTCGTCGATACTTTTAACAATTGATACGGTCACAACATTTCCGGTCAGTTAGTCAACAGGTTGGAAAGTATATTAGAACGGCAGATCGAGCTCTGCTCTATGATGATCGATTGACAAATCCCTTTTGTTATATGGAAGATGTTTGGAGGAAGGATCCAACGTAGATTTTCCAAAAGACAAGAATCGAAATGAAGCCTGGCAGTAGCCCGAGCAGTTAAAGGAGCTGAGGCTTACATGTCAAGAAGATTGAATCCCACAGCGAGCATTCCGAGGATTTTGTTCACCGAGGTAGGGTAGCTCCGTATTTGACTGAGACCATTTTCTTTGTTAGTATTGATCTTTTGTTTCGCTGTGCCATCCGCCAACATTGGCGAAGCTTTGAGAGGTTATTCGCTCGTTGCTTTCGGTATTAGTTTCGTGTACTCACGGAGGTGACTTTTCGCGCAGTTCCCAGATGGCGAGTTTTTCACGTGACTATCTACCCCGACCCTCCCTCAGTGTACCAATTCGTAGACCCATTTGAGATCTGCACAAATAAATTGTTCGTTTTACATCTGATTTTAGTAGTCATGCCCCTCCTAGTCCCACTCCCAGGGACATCTTTTTTTATTAAACGGGACCAGAATTTTCGGGAGAAGAAAAAATCCTGAAAAGCCGCCAGGAAAGGATATTCAGGTATGATGTAGACTATAAGGGTGAATGATAGTGTCGTCCAGAGGAAAGAAACTTGGAAGAAAGTGATAAGGTGTTGTAGAATTCCTCCCCACGACCAGCAGTGCCCATTGTTCCGGGGCTGAGTATCAAAGATCTCTTTTTCCCCTTTGCGACGTTGCGCTATAAGTTAAAGGATCTGTGAGGTCTTCGAAGGATCTTTTCTAGGCTCCCAAACACTAAATCCCAGACCTCCTTCGGTATCATTTTGCAATTCAATTTTCAGAAAGCGCACATGTTTCTTGTATTCTCCGATCTCTTTGTTGTTCTAGAGCGCCCGAAATTGCTCTACAAGACCCCCCTCCCTATCCTTTACAACCTTTGCCCTCAGCTTCTAATCTTATAAAGAACTGAAGTACTCAGGTAATTTTGACCATTATTGCTTATCGAAACTGTCTTTGCCTGGCAATCGGATATTACCGATTGGCATATTTACAGACCTACCGCGTGTTCGCACCACCATCCATCTGGCGATATGAGCCTACCGGTATTGTCTAGTGTTGGGGTTTACCCTCAGGTGTCACATGACGGTTGCCTAAGGCGCTCAAAGATATAATTACAAGCAGTTAGACAAAGCTACTACGAGTCATTATCGGTCCCATGGAGTTGGCTTCCAATGGAGCCTATGAGAATGTGTGCAGGGGCTAGGGGGCGTGGTCCCGTCGGGGGCCATATGTGGCAGTGAGCTGAGTGCGAAGATGAGAGCATGAGAGAGAGCCCTGTCCAACATTAATGCCAATTGGTTCTCCCATCTATTACCCTATTAGGCTTGCAATCCTGATGTTAGTCTTGCCGATCATCTTCCGGTCTGATGAAATACCAACTGCTTGAATTTTCGTCTATTTACTTTTACACTTAATTTTTCCTAGATTACAATAAACGAGTTTTTCAGGAAGGCAAATGCTTGTCTATTGCCAGTGTCGCTCGGCTTTCAAGCCCTACTATCGCCCAGCATCAATTATTGGTCACGCTGTCCATCCGGAAACAAGCCCGCATTAGGTGAATCTAATTACCTTTTTGGCCGCTGTGTTAATTTGTCCTGTTGAATTCCTAAATTTGACCCTATTCGACACTAATAGCGCTATCTGTTCAGGAAATTGGTACTCGATCCTGACACCGGCTGTTCGCACCCTGCTCTGAAAATGGTGGAAGACAAAAGTCGGCGAGGAAGAGAACCACATTTCACTCGCACAGGCTGCTGTCCTAGAGAAGGTACCATTTCACCTTCACCTGCTTCCATTCTTTTCGATTTCTGCCTGTTTCGCCTGAATTTCGTGCCAATTTGATAGCGATTTTCGGCTTTTTTAATTAAGACGGGGATTTTCGTGACTTCTGCTTGTCTTGTATAATGCATGTGGACTTCATCGGACTGATGTCCTTCCTTTTGCCTGTCCCCGATGTCTTTTCCTCTCCATAGCGGACCATTTTCTTTGAGTGCTTCTCTGCCAACTAGTAGAATTATTATCCTTGCGCTTTAACCAACATTCCATGTTCGCTAGTATGCGATGAAATATCGGGAGCTATTGATTTGACAGGAATGAATGCATGGCGACGCACATCTGTCCATGAAGGGCGAATATAGCTGCTGATGCGAAGGGTTGTCCGGTGTCTGCTGTGCCTTGAGCTAGGCCCACCTCACCGGTTCCCATTGCCAACTCCATGCCTGGCCCATGCGCTGCCGAAACACACCGTTCTAGCGTGGTGTAATGCGATGAAATGATCGTGATATGACCTTCCCATTAGAGAGCTGAAAGCCGCAGCTTCCTCTGAAAGAGAAAGCCTCAGCCAGCCAGGCAAGCTTGATTGCGCTATTGATGGCCGTTTTGGCAGCGCCAGCCCTCTCTAATCACAGCAATTCTTAACTCGACGAGTACTTTACTAGATAGAGGACGAAGGAGAGAGGGATCAAAATGAAACGGTCTTGTCATTCCTCTCCCTTCAGTCGTGACGTCGTGGTGCAATGAGGCATTCGTTCATCGGATGCACACACGGCAATTGCTTTTCGCAGATGACGCTCGTGCCATGAATAATTCACTATTCGCCTTCGCGGATAATGTTTTATTCGCGCTGAATCGCTGTGCAATAGATCGCTAGATAGTTCCTCGGCGGCGAGACCCTGTGCACCCTCTCAATCCCGTTTCTCTCGTCAACTGGAGCAATTTAAACTGGGACTATGCGTGCCATAAATCGGCAACGAAATATTCGCCTCAGGATATTAAATGAGGAAGTGATTGCGAGATCTTCATGCAGCGCTTATGTGAGCAGTCACAACATGCCTCCACAATCATCCAGGACAATTTTATTGTAGACTCTACTCAGCACTCCAATTGGCCCTTATTAGTACACGCTATATGTACTGCTTCCAATGCCGGTCGCAAGGTCGTAGGGTGTCTACGGCCCGCTATTCCGCTTTAGGGACGGCAACATTAAGCGCTTTTCCACTTTTCCATGCGCATACTGTGCGAGCTATCTAGACAATAATCAATTCGATGGCATACAGAAGTGATTGTACAGTTAAACATTGTTACAAGGCGTCCCAGGCTGAGCTCGAGCGACAAATACTTTTCCAGACACCCCCGCATGCTGCTATCTTGTCTGCCTCATTTGTGTTTAGAGCACGGGGGTGTTCAACTATCTTCAAACGAAAGAGAATGCAGTCTGTGATATATGAACACAGGCGGCAGTGTCGGCGACGGGGAGGGTCAGTTCCACTTTTGCTACTTCCATCGATGTATCGACCCATCATAGAGAGCCTCTTCCTCGGGGTTGACAGGCCTTTACCGCGATGCGCCGTCGCGACTAGTTGCTTCAGAGTCACAAAAATTTCATAAGTCTTCACCAGAGAGTGAAGCGTGTGATAATCGAGTACTAGCGAAGCAGCGAAAGTGGCCTAAATTCCCCATCCCTCTTCTCCTCCCTCCTCCTTCTCCCCCCCCCCAGGCCTTTAATCTGCTCGCATGACCATTACCCCGCCCCCACTCAGAGTTAGCTTGAACGGATTGTGCAAGCCTGATCTCAGCCCGTGGGTGTGTCAGGGGAGGCCACCGCGCACACCACCTCCCTCTGTGCTCTGTTGAGAATCATCAAGCACTGACCCCTTGAGAATGAGAATGCTGGCCTATCGCAAAAGTCTGGACCCTAGAGGGGACCAACCTACTTCATTTTTTGAGGTGCGAGCTGCTGCTAATCCTTGCGGCCACCTGGCCAGAATCTTAGGAATTTCTAGCAGTATTTGAAGTGAACTAGCTGTTAGTAGGCGTCGCAACAAATGCCATTGCTTAGATCTATAGTAATCTGCTTCGCTAAGACGTCGCGCAATTAGTCACACGCTGCACTTGATGAAGAATCTGCATGCTCTTTCATCTTCTATTCCCGGCACGTCGCCAGATTAGCGTGATCCAGGAGATGAAAGCATGCGCTATATGAGCGACTCAGAATTGCGCTAGAGACATTGCTTAGTTGTTGCAACTATGCTGGCTTTCGCGAGCCTAGATAAATAAATCTTCCCTCTAGATTTTGGTCCATTCAAGCCAAACACCCGCAATATTTAATTGCTACAATGCGAACTACTTGCAGCGCCTATGAGTCATCGGCATGAGAAGTATACCTACCTCCACCCAGATCCACAATAGATCAGGCTAGATGCATGTCTCAACTTTTTGGGATCTAAGATACATGTGTTCGCTGAGACTTTCAATCGGACCTTGTGAGTAGATTAGCCTGAAGGACGCGGATTACCACTCGCATGGTGGAACTCAATCTTGCACTATGAGAACATGCTAATCACCCTGCAGCTTTAATTATGTGGCGCTGCTGAC
>MU967095.1:74103-96327 GCA_036418165.1 Cooperia oncophora | reverse complement strand
CAAAAAAGGTGCATCTGATTAGCGGAGAAAAGCAGCAGAAAAAGCAGTCCGAAATGTTATAGAGAAAGATAACATAGTGGCTACTAGCTAGTAGCTAGCAGCCGGTGAGGGTCGGCATGGGCCTAAGGGGTGTCCATGGGCCTAATTAGTCAGCTTCTAGCGGAGTTCTTGCCGTTTTTCACATTTTGAAAGTAGCGCAGCCTCAAAAATCGCCTTCCAAAGTGGGTTATACGAGTTCCGAGTGCCTTTTATTATTATTTATTACATGAGGTATCTCATGTGGTAACAAACACTGTAAGCCGATAGAAAACATGAATGTATGAAAAAAAACACAACAAATGCCTAAATGTTAGAAGGAAATCAATTATTTGAATTAAAACGGAAATCATCATGATTCTAGGTATTGGCTGAGGTACTTTTTAAAAGCTGAAAGACTGGATGGAATACTTTTCTTCTTGCTCAACTTGAGAAACCACGAATAGACTCGATTGATGAAGAAGTTAGAACGACAACTAAGCCTGGTCCTATGAAGGTAGTAGTTTAATGGTACTACCCCGTGTAACGGATGCCCTAGCATTACAGAACGTGTTAAGATGCAAAGCAGAAGGACCGTAGAGAATTTTATGAAACATTAGTAAGTCAAACTTTTTTCTACGCCAACTGAGAGGCCGGAGGCCAAAGTTGGCATTTCTGGTAGAGGCAGAAGGTATGCCGTCATAAAGAAAGCCAACCACTCTGATCATGAGTTTCCTTGTATAGCTATTCTGGACATTTTCAATCAAGTCGATGGTCTTGCGTCTATGGGGATTGAATATAACGGTACCGTATTCGATTAAGGGTCTGACATAGGATTTATACGCCTGGAGGAGAACAGAGGGGTTTTTGGTGGTAAGGGCCCTGAATATACGGAATGAGGCGCGGAGTGCATTGGAAGCTTTGACATTGTTGTTGACATGTTCGAAGAAACTTCCTTGACTATGCAGGGCCAGTCGGATCGGCCGGCTTCGCCGGGCGAATGGTCGAAAAAAATTGTTTTGAGAATTACAGCACTTTACCGTTTCACTTCTTGTATATACCCCCCCTAGAAGACAGTCATCAAAATTTTCTATGCGGCACTCCCCTTAGTGATGAGGAATCGCAGAATAACTATTGCCGACGGTACCAACCATTTGGTATACTCCCTACGGTTATCCCTCACTAACTTCATCTGCCAAACCATTGCTCAGTTTCACTTACTCCCCATTTCGTGGGGTTTTTCGGGTGCGTTTTGAGGGTTTTTGTCCTCGGCACCGTTCACTTCGGCGAACGCCCCGCCCATCAGGGCTGTGCTTCATCGATTTCGTCCGCCAACTGATTGCCTATCGTTTGCCACTTCTCCCACTCTCTGAGCTCTTTTGGAACCGAACTACGAATTTTTGAAATTTTTGTACAAGCACCGCCCACCTATAGAACGCCCCGCCCAGAATGGGTTTGTCTCACTCATTTCGTCCGCCAACTGATTGCCTATCGTTTGCCACTTTTTCCGCTCTCGGGGCTCTTTTGGAACCGAACTACGAATTTTTGAAAAATGTAGCTCACAACTGTGCGCACGCCCCGCCCACAGTGGGCGGGGCTTAGCTTAGTTCATGTGTGTTCCGTACATCTTGGCCCATGCCCTACCCAACCCACCCTTGACCCCCCCTCCAACTGGCTCTTCAGGTGATTCCGAATTTCCGGACAGACAGACAGACAGACTTACAGACAGACAGACGTTGCCGTTTATATATAGTAGGATCCCGAGACCATCGTCGTTACGAACAACTTACCTGTCCAAAATAAAACCCTACGAAGTCGGTCAATATAGGGAAATCAGTTGAATGCAGAGGGAAAGGGCTGACGAGCTCTCCGGCGTATATGCTTTCATTTTTAACTGCTTGTTAATTCGACCCATTTACGACAACGTCCACCAACAGTGTTGCACCCATGCGTCCCATTTCTAAATATTAAACGTTCTTGGTCAAATGAATGGAGCTTTTTGTTCATTTCCCAGCTAAGAAGCAAAATTTCCCATTTAAGATGCAGCTGTTTCGAAGGATTTGCTGAAGAATCGGAAGGTCATGTACAAATTGATGTCAATGTCCGGAACGTCGAACAAAGAAGCATCGAGAACCAGCTCAAATACTCATAGTTGAACTGTCTAATGTTATACTTTGAAAAAAAAACCACTGTGTTCAGTTCTCTAGTCATACCATTCCTGCATGAACGGGTGTTTCATCTTATTTACGGTCTGTTTGATAAATATTCTTTGCTCACTTAGAAGTTTATAACAGTGGTCACACAAAAAAATGATTTCATAGGAGACACCTTCCTGAACTGGTTGGAAACCAGTGCGTAATACTGGGACCGTAGTGAATTCCGAGATCTGTTTTGGAAGATTCTTCGTCGTTGCGATGCGCTGAAAAACAAAAAGCACTGCGACCCCCCCCCTCTCTTTTCTTTGGATCCTGGTCCTTGCCATGTGTGAGGTGACTGGGTTGGCAGGTACGGTATCGTTCCACATTCTCCGGTCAGAAGTGCTACAAGGACGATGCTGGAGGGGAGCAATACTCAAAAGCAGTCTCCCCACCGTCCTCGCTGCAGTACGGCCAGCAACACGCCTAACCCTTTTTCACCCATACCGGTACTGTATCGCGGCACTGCTAGTTTCTGCGCTGTGACATGGATACCTTAGCCAACGTCGGAGCGATAACGCCAGCATGGTGATCAAGCAATGTCCTGGCATCAACTGACTCCACTAAGGTGAATGTCGTCCAGTGTACGTTTTAGTCGCTTTAGGGCTGCCATCGGTTACCTATTGCAAGCTAACTTTTGGGCTGTTACGTGCTTTTATCGATTTGTCTCGCCTTTCAGCTAATGGTTCGACTGATAACGGGCAAACGGTCAAGGCATCATTTTTCATTTCTCTTTCGATTGGTTCGTAGAGTGCAAAGGTGAAGAAATCAGTGTACAGAACTGACTTTGCTAATAGGTGAACGTTTTGAGCATATGGCTCGCTTGTTCGGGGAAAAGAATCTAGCCCAAATATTATTTCCTTCTGAGTATGCATATTAAAGGGAATATCTTCAGTTCATTTGTAACTTTACTTTGATTGCTGAAAATAATACATGAAGTAAATTATACTCGAAATCCTTGAGATCGGGTAGGCGTGGCTGCGTACTTGATTTTAAAATGGCGGCGGCCCAGGTTTTCGTGAGATATTGTCATTTTGGAGCAGTCGTAATCATGTCTACATCTAACACAGAACAAGATAGCAGTTGTTTCAAATTGAAGTATCCCACGAGAAACCCGTCCTATGCCATGCTCAAAAGCCACGCCTACCTCGTTTCAGGGATAAAGAGTGTACTTATACAGCAAAGTTCGTGCTTCGTGTGATGCGCCTGCTATATAGGGTAGTATTTATCACCGGACATATCTACAGCCTCTTTCGATACAATCGGCAGTAATCGAAAATAGCCTGTCGAAACCGAAGTCTGCTAGATTGGTCATAGTAATGGATATCAAAACGGTCACGACGAGTTCTGCGACCAATGTAGACTCTGCTGAAAAGTGGACTTTAATGATATTGGATCTTTAGGACAATACGTTCACAATACATGGACTTAATCCACTCATGGTCGTCACAATGCATCTAGTGTACTATGTTGTAATCATAATAGTATAATTGCGCCAGTCACCACACAGCCAGTTGTCGCTGCGTCTGCGTGTGGTCACCTCTCTGAACTTCCAAGTAGGTATTTTATGTGGGAATAGAAACGTTGCCGTTTTCATAACATTTCGTCACATTTATCACTTCACTTGGTGATAATACGAGGGAGATATTGTGCCGTTTTGAGTGAAGGGAGGGGTGCCTACCACGCTTTTTAATACCCTTCCATTGGACAAGCGGTTTTACATCAGTCTGATTCACGTAACTGAATAGTTCAACTCTCAGCGAAAACATATACAACTTTTTTATATTTTGTCCCGCCTGCATTGCAATTCTCTACTTCCAGTGAAAGATCACTCCACATACAATATCAACAAGTAAACCGCAAAATAGGTGGTTTCATTGGAAAGCCCGTGACAGATTGTATTGGTTTTCTTTTTCCTACCTCTACAGCATAATCGTGAAGCGTTTGTCTTCATTGAATTTTCGCATGCCACTGATTGTGATCAGCGACCTGCGACCTCCGAAGGCTGTCTGCGCAATCACCAGCGCTGATCGATAGTGGCAGCGTACCAAATAGGACGATTCTCGGTGATCCTTTCCATTTTTGCTCTCGTTTTCTATATTATTTAGTGGACCTTGTCTGTTCTCATTGTTGCTCTCAATAAAACTGATGGTTTCGTTTTCTTCACAAAAGTTTGATGCAATTCTCTTTCTTTACAAAAGTTGCTGTTCTGTACAAAATAGATGATTCTTTGGATGACATTCTTCAAATGATGAAGTCCTGTTGTTTGCAAGAACCTGGCCGGCTGATAGTTGTTTTGATGCTTTGCTCATGCCAGTGGACTGACTGGTGGATGAAACATCTATGATGACGTAAGTGAAAGAGCTTTAACAATGCATCCTTACTATCTGTGATCAGCTGCGTCTGGGAGTTTGTTTGACTGAAAATTCGGAGTTATTAGGTTGGCGGCAGAGTTCAGTCATGGTTTTTGGGAACAGTCTTTTTTTTTTGAGAGCCGTATAATTTCAAAAATATAGAGCATTGCCACTGAGGGGTCCCTGCCGGTTTTCGAGCGCCTAGTCGATGCCATTTCGTTACAACGCAGGTCGACGCAACACAGAATTGGACATCATCTCGATTTTGACTTGGACTCAGGTCGTGAAGCTTTTCTCGTCTACATAGGAGATAACTAGCAGTTGGAAGGAGCAATGCCAGGCCACACTGGTGCAAAGGGATAGCTATTCAGCCCCGTTGCATGAGGCTCCGCTCGATCTTCTTCAGAGGGGGTGTGCTGCACTGTCATGTTGAAGGCAGACTCTGCGAGTAAATTTCCCCTCTAATCGACGATTCGCTTCAAGTATCTCAGCAGCTTTAAAGACTCATGGTACGATCACACATAGTTTGGGTGTGCGTGACTATCAGCCCCCAGCTGTCGAAGCGTAGCGGTTTCCCCGTCCTAACATGCGCAGGAATGGAGATACAGGACCGTGAAACACGCTAATTCCTCCATGCTCCGCCCAATGCCTTTTGCGGCGCAGACTCCCGTTTATGCTAACAGCGCGTGTCGCGCGCAGCGCTCTTGGCACCAAGTCGTGTAATTGCGCTTTGGAATACAAGTAAAACGCAATTTCCTGATGCGGATAACATTTGAGGTGTTGCTCATGCTGCAAAGTCCGAATAGAAGGTGATGAAGATGACAAAGGCTAGAAATGAAGAACAACGAATGTAGATGTAAATAAAACAAAATTGAAAAATAAGGACGAAATTAATTAAAATCGCGTGTGAATTTCTGCAATTCGGCGCGATTCCGGCTCCAAAGCCATAAAATACTTTAACGAGTGGGACGCTTAGGCCGTTTTTATTTTCATGTTTTGTGGGAATGCGCGGCCTCCGAGGGATATTGCAGAAGCAGCACAGTTGCTCTTGAGTTCTGGCCCTCGTCATCATCTTCGGTTCTTATTTTGCAGCACCTAGAAATCAATCAGAAATTGCGTTCTACTTGTATTCCAAAGCGCAATTACAGGACTTGGCAAAGTGCCAAGAGCGCTGCGCGCGACACGCGCCGCGCGGACGGCTGTTAGCATAAACGGGAGTCTGCGCCGCAAAAGGCATTGGGCGGAGCATGGAGGAATTAGCGTGTTTCACGGTCCTGTATCTCCATTCCTGCGCATGTTAGGACGGGGAAACCGCTACGCTTCGACAGCTGGGGGGCTGATAGTCACGCACACCCAAATTATGTGGGATCGTACCATGTGTCTTTAGAAACGAATTCCGTTTCAGATCGTACGGCATATATTAATCATGTTAGGTTTCCGAATTTTCCGTGCCATTAAGCATTCGACGATTTCAGCTGCGATTACAGAGCTATTACCCTGAACAACTCTATGACACAGTTTGCGTTCGAGAAGTCTGTAAAAGTTCTTCTTTGTACAAGCAGTTAGGTCCTCAGATTACCTCACTTTCGCGGTTCCCCAACAAGTAACCAAAGTACTGCAGTTTCATAAGCAGCAGTTCTGACGCCTTCCTAGTTGTGATCCTGAACTCAAAGGCCTCTTCACTGGTTTAGTTTCTACACCGTGTTTCTGCTTTTTTTCCACTGTTATGATATTAGGATTGGATAACGAGAGAAGATTAGTGAGCGAGAAGCGGCAGGGTACCGCCTTGCTGGTATGAAACAGAGCAGGCTCGGAAAGCTCATTTAGACAGGCTACCAGGTTCTCACTTATGGTTAGGGTGTTCCCACGATTTTTTTCTCCTTCCTTGGAAATACATTTAGCGGCTCTTTGAAATTATCACGCAAAGCACTACAATACCGCTCCTAATTTCTGGTCAATCGACGGTTTGCGACAGATTTTTCCGTCGCAAACCGTCGTTTTGCCATAACTCCTGTAGAAATGGTCCAAATGACATGCGAGTTTGACCAACGGATAGCCCTGTACAAGACGAATCCAATGATGTACGGAGCTTCCACTTTCCTCCAATTTTTTGACGTTTTTCTCTATGAAATTGAGGTTTGAGTCTCCAGTAACCTAAGGTGTCACCTGCGGACACGGCTGCGTCGTAAACCCTCCAGTCCAATTGTGAACTTCAAACCAAGTGCCACAAAGCTATAAATACCAGCATATTCAGAAAGAGCATGATTCCGTGATCATTTTGATACTTTTCATGACAGGGTTTCAGCAAGGTTCAGCTGAAAATCATGGTTCACTGACCACTCTTTCCTTGATTTCCGGTTTGAATCGTCTTGAGGATCAGTATCTGACTTATGATCCTGGAAAGCTCTTATCGGCTCCATATAATATGATGAATGGCTTGGAAGTACAATACCCGCCGCCGTAATTTTTGAAAAAAAAACGAAAAAACGCAGATCCGCGTTTTTTTTGCTATAACTCAATTTGTGTGAGCTTTTCTCAAATAGAACCCTATACTGTTAGACTCAGCTCGTCGATTGCAGTAGGCTGGCATCCTAAAAAACTAAAAAAGTCGAAAATTGAACTGTGCTTCCTATCGAAGTACCTGAGGACACTCGTTAGCGAGCGAGTCTCGCTATGATTGTAACCAGAGGGTAAACGTTGGGAATTAAATCATTGTGGAATCAAATAACGTACTGTCGCGTGAGAAGTGATTAAAAACTAGATAGTTGTGTTTCCCAAATGCTGCTGATCATTTTGGTGCCAATTTTCCTGAAAATTGAGGGGTTTCGCTCGATGTCACTTCCGGACGATATAGCCTTTTCAGTCCGGAAAATCTCGAGCTGTGGTTCAGTTCGGACCACACGAGCACAACGTGCCTAATGTATGGAGCCCTGTTTTCCCTAATGTTCGCGAATTTCAAGAATGAAGTCAAAAAGAAGGGTTTTTTCAACTACTTGAAATGGGCACTTCGTGCGATACTAGAACAAATGCTCGATTTTCAGCGTTTTCAAACAGGATTTCCGGCGCTCTGAGTGGCCCCAGATGTTCCATAAAAAAGCCACCCACAGAACGTTCTGTGCTTTTCAACAACTTGGTGGAAACAGTGGCATATTTCAGACTGGTTGTTGTTATCGGGTGCCAACTTCAAGACCATTTCAAAGCAAAATTTACGCTTTTTTCCAAAGGAAGAAAATCCCAGTCAAAGCTACACCATTCGAATCCCCATGAAAAATTCTATCTATTCATGTAAAAATTACCTCATAGAACTTCCTACAACCTTTCGCAGTTTTCCCCGGCTATCTGTCCTGTCAGCGGTCAATCGACCTCCTAAGTAGCTATCCCACCGAAGTGTCACGGCTCTGTATTGATTAGTCTAAATAATTTCGTACACCAAGTGATCTTCTATTTCGCAGGTGGTTCATGAGGACTGCCGTGCTAGAAAATGTTTCTCTTAGTTCAAATTTTAATTTTCATCGAATTTTCAAAAATTTCGTACTTCGAATTACAAACTTCCCCATCATTAATTAATGTTCGTTTTCTTGGAAAACCTTGCGTAATAGAACTAACGATACGGCAGATTTTTCTAGGCCCCACTGCTTTAAGCAACTGATTCCGCTATAAGACCATGCAGAGCTCAAAAATCCTTGACTGTTACCGTGAACTTGAAAGAATCATGGCGAACATTTTGAAGAATAGTTTATTCGAGCCTCGTAATGGGACCCTTTCCATTCAAACAAGTTGTAAAATCTGAAGCACATTCGGCTCGTAATCAGTTGACGATGTCGAAAAAGGTCCTAAGGTAATAAGCGCAGGTATCGCCGAGGACGGCAGCTGCGATCGGAGGCCTTCATTCAAACGATAACGATGGAGAAAGCAACTATTACATTGCATTTGTGTATTGTATGAAAATAGTAGGTGCCCAGAATAACTTGTGAACCCAGAACTATTGCGATTCCCGGAAATCCAAAGCTGTTGAACAGTTAATATTCCTGCACATCGTGAAACCATGCGATTGTCATCAAGTACAAGAATTCAGTTGAACGATTCTTAGTAACTCTTCGTGTGCTGTTGGATCATGGAGAGTTACTAAGAACACAAATATTAATCAGTGGTGGAGGAGTTTGTAATTAAAGTACGAAATTTTTGAAAATTTGATGAAAACTCAAATTTGAAATAAGAAAAAATTTTCTAGAACGGCAGTCCTTATGAACCTTCTGCGAAACAGTGAACCACGTTGGTAGAAGAAATTACTGAGACTGATCAATACAGAGACTGATCAATGCCCTGACACTTTGGTGGGATAATTACTTAGGAGGTCGATTGACCGCTGACAGGGCAGATAGCCGGGAAAACTGCGAAAGGTTGTAGAAAGTTCCACGAGGTGATTTTCATATGAATAGATAGCATTTTTTCATGGGGATTCGAATGGTGTAACTTTGACTGGGATTTTCTTTCTATGAAAAACATGTGAAATTTGCTTTGAAATGGTCTTGAAGTTGGCACCCCATAACAACTGCCAGCCTGAAATATGCCGCTGTTTTCCCCTAAATTGTTGAAAGCACATGACGTACTGTATAAGGCTTCCCTACGGAACTCGTGGAGCCACTCAGAGCGCTGGAAATCCTGTTTGAAAACGCTGAAAATCGAGCATTTGTTCTAGTATCGCACGAAGTGCCCATTTCAAGTAGTTGAAAAAACCCTTCTTTTTGACTTCATTCTTGAAATTCGCGAACATTAGGGAAAACAGGGCTCCATACATTAGGCACGTTGTGCTCGTGTGGTCCGAACTGAACCACAGCTCGAGATTTTCCGGACTGAAAAGGCTATATCGTCCGGAAGTGACATCGAGCGAAACCCCTCAATTTTCAGGAAAATTGGCACCAAAATGATCAGCAGCATTTGGGAAACACAACTATCTAATTTTTAATCACTTCTTACGCGATACAGCACGTTATTTGAGTCCTGAATGATTTAATTCCCAACGATTACCCTCTGGTTACAATCATAGCGAGACTCGCTCGCTAACGAGTGTCCTCAGGTACTTCGGTAGGAAGCACAGTTCAATTTTCGACTTTTTTAGTTTTTTAGGATGCCAGCCTACTGCAATCGACGAGCTGAGTCTAACAGTATAGGGTTCTATTTGAGAAAAGCTCACACAAATTGAGTTATAGCAAAAAAAAACGCGGATCTGCGTTTTTTTTTTTTTTTTCCAAAAATTACGGCGGGTGTCGTACTTCCAAGCCATTCAATATCATATGGAGCCCATAAGAGCTTTCCAAGATCATAAGTCAGATACTGATCCTCAAGACGATTCAAACCGGAAATCAAGGAAAGAGTGGTCAGTGAACCATGATTTTCAGCTGAACCTTGCTGAAACCCTGTCATGAAAAGTATCAAAATGATCACGGAATCATGCTCTTTCTGAATATGCTGGTATTTATAGCTTTGTGGCACTTGGTTTGAAGTTCACAATTGGACTGGAGGGTTTACGACGCAGCCGTGTCCGCAGGTGACACTTTAGGTTACTGGAGACTCAAACCTCAATTTCCTTGGAGAAAAACGTCAAAAAATTGGAGGAAAGTGGAAGCTCCATACATCATTGGATTCGTCTTGTACAGGGCTATCGAATGGTCTGAATTTCAGATCATTTGGACCACTTCTACAGAAGTTATGGCAAAACGACGGTTTGCGACGGAAAAATCTGTCGCAAACCGTCGATTGACCAGAAATTAGGAGCGGTATTGTATTTAATGTGTTTACGTGATAGTATCTAGAAAAGTATCAGTATTAGCATTAGCATTGCTTCTAATAAGAGATGCAGGGAATTTATGGGAATATCAGTGATGGAGAAGGTGGTGTAGTGACAAGTGGCGCGCTTACCACTCGCGCGGTCCTGGGTTCGAATCCCGGGTCGACTCCCGCCCAGGCCAACCAAGCCTTCTACCCTCCGGGGACGGTGAATTGGAACCAACTGTACTCGACTGGCTCCTGAAAGTCATTGTATAGGCCTTATCGCATTCAATAAGCCACTACGATTGTGAAGTGGAATGCGTGCCGCATCCCACAAAGGGATTGATCAACGGCGAAGACTTTATCCTTTATCCTTTATCATTGGTGAAGAGGTAACAACTAGTAGCGGCAGATGAGAAGCGTTGTCGCCACACTTGTACTTCAAGGCTGTACAGTTTTAATACTCCCAACTCATAAAAGTTTGGTGATAGGGACGTTGGTGACAGGTGACAAATAATGATCTGGGTGATACGTGGGTCGCGCGGGCGGATGCGGTTGAGGGGCATAGATGGTGCATCAGAAACCGGAAAATCCAGCACTCAAAAAATTTATGCGCTAGATACGCTCCCTGTCGTGTTTTGAAAGAAAAGATAATGTTTTAGCCAGGTGGTGGTAAGCTACACCCTAAGTTTTTTATCTCTTTATGGAAATTATTGCGCACCGTCGAAATCTGACGCTGCCCGGACAGTTGCACCAAGATGTTTCACCGTAATGGAACATCGCCAAAATACTTATAAGGTATGAGATTCTTGCAGACCGATGGAAGCTGGTATAATGGCGTACATACGTAGATAGCCACCACTGAATGAGGGATGCTCGCTTTTTAGATGTTTTTATTTGGAATTCATGGACAGGAAAAGAGTTTCCTTTCTGAGAAGCGGAGGATTTTTTTGTAGATCTCTCATCCGTAAGCCCGCTTATTATTCTAAATGTTCTATATTTCTCTTGGTAGTTTTCGGTCCTGATATTTCCGCCCCTATTGCTCATTCTCTTAAAGTTTGGAAAGGACACAAATTTCTGGCTAATAATTTATTCAGAAATCAACGGAGCGACTCAACTTGAAAATGGGTAAAAGTATTGTGTTCGACGAGATCGCCGCACTGGCAAATCAGCGGATATTATTAATTGACGGAGCGATGGGCACGATGATTCAACGAGAGCATTTAGAGGAGCACGACTTCAGGGGGAAGGTAAGTCTGGAATTTTCTTCATTTCGTCCTATCTTTGGTTATAACTTCTCCACTGCCTTTTTCATGTGCCTTAAAGACACATGGTACGCTCAAACACATTGAGGGTGTATGAGACTATCAGCCCCCCAGCTGTCGATGTGTCGTGGTCCCCCCGCCCAAACATGCCCAGGAATGGAGATACAGGACCGTGAAACACGCTAATTCCTCCATGCTCCGCCTTACACCTTTTTGCGGCGCAGATTCCCGTTTCATAACATCCGTCGTAAGCGCGCGTGTCGCGTGCGGCTCCTTGGCACTTTGCCAAGTCCTTTAATTGCGCTCTCAAATACAAGTAAACGCAATTTCCTGATGCGGATAACATTGGAGGTGCTGCAAAATAAGAACAGAAGATGATGACGAGGGTCAGAACTCAAAAGCAACTGTGCCACTTCTGCAACATCCCTCGGAGGCCGCGTATTTCCACGAAACATGAAAATAAAAACAGCCCAAGCGTCCCACTCGTTTGTTCTAAGTATTTCTATGGCTTTGGCGCCGGATCGTAGAAATTTACAGGCCGAGTTTATCTAATTTGCCTTTCCTTGATTTTTTCATTTTTGTTTTATTTACATTTACATCGTTGTGCTTCATTTCTAGCCTGTGTCATCTTCATCTCCTTGTACATGGATTTTGAAGCATGAGCAACACCTAAAATTTTATTCGCATCAGGAAATTGCGTTTTGCTTGTATCAAACTAACGAGTATGCCGTTTTTATTTTCATGTTTCGTGGAAATACGCGGCCTCCGAGGGATGTTGCAGAAGTGGCACAGTTGCTTTTAAGTTCTGACCCTCGTCATCATCTTCTGTTCTTATTTTGCAGCACCTCCAATGTTATCCGCATCAGGAAATTGCGTTTTACTTGTATTTGAGAGCGCAATTAAAGGACTTGGCAAAGTGCCAAGGAGCCGCACGCGACACGCGCGCTTACGACGGATGTTATGAAGGACGGGAATCTGCGCCGCAAAAGGCATTGGGCGGAGCATGGAGGAACTAGCGTGTTTCACGGTCCTGTATCTCCATTCCTGCGCATGTTTGAACGGGGAAACCGCTATGCTTCGACAGCTGGGGGGCTGCTAGTCACATACACCCTCAATGTGTGTGAGCGTACTATGTGTCTTTAAGCGCACTCTAGGATCTGTAGGTTCTTGTCTATTTCTAGGGCCAGCTGAACCAGTCATGAAAGCACATCATTAAGTAGACTATTCTTGCTTTCGCCTTGGTCTGTCAGTAGACATGTCCTAGTCAAATCCCATTCACTTTGTCCATTTATTTGACTGCGGATGAGAAGTCAACAGTTAGTGGAGGCAGTCGAGCTCACGCTACGAGCAAGTACCCTCACTCTTCTCTACAGCACTCTTACAGTTTCATCTCCGTACACGGAGCTATGTAGCTAAGGCTACCCCTAGTCTTATCCCCTCACGACGAGAGACATCTGAAACCATGAAACTATGGGTTTGTACTTTATGCAATACCAGGTGAATTGCAGGTCCTTGAAAAACACTCCAAGCCACTGAAGGGGAACAATGATCTGTTGTCTATCACACGACAGGATATTATCTATAAGGTCTGTGGATGACATGACATTTTCAACTTTCCTTTCTTTTCTTTCTATGTGTGGATAGGTTCAAATATTTGCCGTAGGTCTTCCGTTCTAAACTAAAATGGGAAAGAGCGTCGAAAATGTATGTCCTGGTCTGGCTATGCGCTGTGTTGACTGGGAAAAGGTGCTATGCTGCTTTAGACAGCTTACAGATGGAGAATAGAATACAAATATTAGGTTCGCGTGAAAGTTCCGTCATGTTTTTCAAATCTGCCTTCTCCCTATTGAGAAGCGTATAATATCAAACGTATACAGCACTATTATTGCGGGGTCCCTGTCAGTTTACGAACACCGAAACCAGCAGTTGGAATGAGCTATGTCTGGGTCATGTCGGTGCCGAAGGAGAGCCATCGAGCTACTATACTGCATGAAAGCGGCTTGTACCGAACTGCTGTGTGGTAGTGTCGTATTGAAAGCAGACCGTGCGGACGAATAACTCTCGATCTTCGACTGGCTTCCGATCACGATTCTTCCTGTGCGTAGAGATAGATGTGATAGTAGCCGACCCGTTCTAGCAGTTTTACAAGCCTAGTTCCCTCAACTCGATTCAGTTGGACATACAGATCCCATTGCGTCTTCAAAGATGAAGCGTCTATTTGAAGCGTTGCTGTGTTGGAAGATTGGCCAGTAGGGGATTGGAGGCGTGGTCCCTCCACATCTCATCATTTTCCCTCGGCACCTCTAACGCTTGACCCATGATGAGCCAAGTTTTGAGGGTTCTGTGCTGACGCTACGGGACGGAGTTGTTGTTCATATCGCTAGGGAAGAAGGGATAAATAAGAAGTGACTGGTACTGATAGAGTTTTGTTTTAGCTTGGGTATTTTTACTCACATTAACTATGACATCTTCTCAGTCAAAGAGCGAGTATTTCAAATTCAAAAACACATAGCAGGCACTGTTCACCCATTGCTGGTGTAAGGCATTCTTGCCTAGCTTTCTAAATTGTTCACGGGTGCCATGTGGCTTGAGTTTGTTTGTAGAATAGCCGAGCCCTCTTCATGAATGCCTCATTCGTCTGGCACGAAACTTATTGGCGGCACCAAATTTTCGGAGACTGGTTCATAGAATACTCTGAAAATTCTGTGAATGCGATGAGTTCAAGTGAAATTCGTTCGTGTTCAAGGAGCCAACTGTTGTTGTTGGCGTGTTTTTTATCAAACTTAGTTCTGCGAGGTTTTTTTTGCGTCGCGACTAGGCGTGGGTTCCATGCGCCCACGTCACACCTTTTTCGGATACAAAGGTACTACGGCTTGAAAAGCCTGGGTTGAAAATTTCATTTCAACTGTAGACTTAACGACGCTGTTATGTCCGCGCCTCCATAGATATTTTGAGATCCAAAGTATTTATACCTCAGTATTTGTGAGCATGGGGCCGCAAACTGGAAGAAAATGGGAGCTTCTCAGATCATTGGATTCGCATGAGCAGGGCCATCGAGCTGTCTAATGTAAATATCATTTTGACAGCATTTATAGAAGCTATGGCCAAGTGACAGTTTAACGGACTGATCCGCGAAACACAAATCGGGATGTTGTTGTAGGTATGAAACCTGCCCTCGGTCGAAACTTAGTATGTCATTCAGCGTTCTTGTTATACAGACTGAAATAGTTCTATTTCAGATCCATACATTGTACTTAGAGGCAGGTGCTGATTTCATCGAGACTAACACATTTTCTGGGACCACCATAGCTCAAGCCGATTATGAAACCGAACATCTTGTCCATGAAATCAACTATCAGTCGGCCGTTATTGCCAGAAGAGCATGCGATGATTTCGAAAGAAGTACAGGTGGAGATATTTATTCAGTGTGACCCCCTAAGCAGTATGTTTTGTTTTTTGTTTCTGCCGCAAAAGTGTTGACATTTTTTGAGATGAGCTAGGCCGCGACTCACTCCTTTTTCGTTGGTGAGCGTGTTGTGATTAAAAGAGTGCGCGGACGTCCACAAGGTCCATTTGTGGATGTGGGCCCGTCTCATCCAAGACCTAATCTTGAAGCAACTCACCACAGAGGCGGAAAGTGCCGGGTAGTTGTCGCTTGATTCGCCACAGGAGCTTACAGTGACCACAAATTCCTGGTGCTTCAGCCTTGGAACTTCGTAACAGCGCTGAATTAGGAAGTGGACCCATAAATGTTTTCTTCACCTTCTAACTCTGGACTTCGCCTTCGAGAGAAAGAGGTTCACCATTGAGTTCTGTGGTGTTTAAGCACTCTTTGACCCATAAGATAGTGCACCTCATTGTTTTTTGAGTTACATTTCCATTAATGTGAAAATTCTGTTTGCATTATCGCAAGAATGCTGAGATATTGACAAAAGTCGAACCCGGACACATTTACATTCCCGTTTAGTTTTAAATGTTTAAAAAAGAGTGTCAAATCAGCGAGGCACTTTCGAAACCGTCTCCTTTTGCTTTTAATCGAAAATGTGAAACAGCAGAGGCCTATTTGATAAGAATATGGTCAAGGAGCAATGTCCCTTAGGAAGGCACAGAACAATTGAAGCGATTCAAAGGTTTCGAGTTCCGCCTCACAGGCAACCATAGCACCAGATGCCTTTTCGAATTCGACGGGTAGCTTTGTGAATCAACTTATTCATGAAGATCCCTGTTAGATTCAACAGGGCATCAAAAATGGGGAACTATTAGATGCCATGGCTATCCACCACCTTCTTATTGAGCATTATCTTCATTTGATTTGGGAGGTCCAAAACTTGTGGATGACAGACAGTCGCTGCCAGGACATATCGTTGGTTGGGGATTTTGGTCGAGTCTGTGCGAGCCGCTCGTTTTTCAAGGGGATGGTGTGACCCACCCTGGTTTACTTCTCATCGAGCCGTCTAGAGAAAGGGGAGGGCAGCGGTGGGGAGGGGGGGGGGGATAAATAGCTCTTGTGAAACAGGAAAAGCAACGAAACGTCAACAGTCTCTATCTAAATGTCGGAGGGGAAAAACGACCCCCTCCTTCCAACAACGAGTGAATACGCCCCCCCCCCACCTTCACAACGTCCCTGGCGCACGAGGATTTAACTGAAAAAAAGCCCAAATACAACCCATCTTGTTGGGGAATCCCCATCAACGATCTGCCCTGGTCGCTCTCCGAGAAGGCGACCCATGCGATGTGTACCGGTGTCTCAGGTCGAAAATACAGATATGGACGGACAGGACCGATCGTACCAGTAGCAACACGTTCGGAAGCAATAGTTTATTAACAAAACGCAACAAACAATGACGAAATATTGTGTTCAGAACAAAAACGTACAATCGTCGTAGACAATCAATAATGAAAACTGCCAGAAGGGGAAGCCCAAAATGAGGCGTAACAGCCCTTGGACTGATGCAAGGCGACGACTGAGGATAAGACCCCGAGGGTCCTCCTGTGGCTTTTTTATGCGGGGGGTTTCCGCCCAAAAAGGCGCCTCTTAGGCGGTCGATCAGCCGCTGATCTGTCGGGGCGAAATCGACCCCCCCCACTCCACAATGTACAGGGGGGGCCAAAAAAAAGTCATTTCGGCCGAGCCACATATCAACGAAGTTTTCGCAGCCCAGACAGGGGAAGTGGATATGAGTACCAGAGTGGAAGATACCCAAGATCTTCCTCTATAAGCTGGAGCAGGCTGCCGCCAATCGCCTTCATGTACGCCAAAATATGAAGTCATCTCCAGTCGCGGCCTGACTGGAGAACACCTTTGGAATTCACGTCGCCTCCAAACAGCTGCGAAACTTCTTGAATGAAGTCATCCACAGATAGCTACCTGGAGGTCAGTACTCTTGATCTGCAAGACCTCCCACATCGAGCAGCTACGGCAACGTCGCTACGGTCTAGGACATCATCTTCACCGTATTCGCCGAGGCGCGAGTTGATGGTATGGACCGGGGTACCTGGAAAGGGGAAGACCGATATTTTCTTTGTAGACCCCGACTGAAGGTGAGCGCTGGCGGTTACATCAAGTAACTCGAGAAGAATATCCTCCCTACATGTGGTCGCCCGTACCTTCTTGGAGACCTTGTGCTGCTACAGGTTTGGGTGCCACCACATGGAATCGAAGGGTTTTGGAAAAACTCCCGCCTACTTCGAATGGAAGGGCGTTTCGTACCTGAAGAAGATGTAATATTGAAGTATGTCCCCTGACCTGAACCCACTCAATTACCTAGTTCGGGCGGACTTCAAGAGGGTGGTCTACGGTGGCGGAGAAATCGACTACCCCGCTGATCTCAGGCACCACATCGCGGTCGCGTGCCAGAATCTCTCGATGGCGCTCCTCCAGAAGGCTGTGGCGGAGTATCATTATAGTATTTAATGTGCTCTTTAATATGGTAGTAAAAATGTCCGATAAAAATTTAATAAAGTGTAACTTATAGCGCCTTGAAAGTCATGGAGGCAAAATGACTTTTTTTTGGCCCCCCCCCCTGTACAATGTACATTTACAAGGTCTATGTAATTCCAACCTATTAATCACTTGAGTATTGATTCCCGCATCGTGCTTCCAACAACATCTACCCGGCAGTTAGGTTTCCAGGTAGTCCCAGGGTTTTCAGTTAGACTACTGTTCACCACGTGTTTGTGAGGTTTTCGCTGTCTCTCGAGGAGGCATCTAAAGATCCACATCTTCTGCGCATTCGGTCAAATCGAGAAGTTATGGCGACTATGCGTTGGCAACGATTGTTTTCCTACGCAAAAGGGGCAGAGTCACTAAAAAATATCCAAGATATCTTAACGGTATTCATTTGCCCTTAATTCCTGCATTCGGGTTTCCTGCTGACTGTTTTGCCAATCCTGGAGTCGACTTCGGGGTAGCTGACGTGGTAAGGTTTCGCGGAGATAGGGCGTCAAAAGGCAATGTTCCTTCGTGAATCGGTGCAACGGCGCACTCTTGGCCCGATATAAGCGCGGTAGATGGTATTTTCCGTCTACTCTTATTCGGTTATTCAGTAAGCACTTATTTTGGGGTTCATAGCCATTACCTCCGCATACCAGGTAGGTAACAGGATCCTGCGAACACTAGAGACCTCGCAAATAGTAAAGGTATAGACTCGAATTGGTTTACCCTCAATGTTTCTGTTTATTAAGGAAAACGCTGTTTTGTTTGTGGAGCAATTGGACCAACCAACAAAACTCTGTCGATATCGCCATCAGTGGAAAAACCGGAAATGCGGAATATCAGTGAGTTTACATTGAATGGCTGACAATGATATGGTGATGGGTGATACAACACCATCGGTTCTCGTAACAAGCACAGAGAGCGGAACCATGTAGAGCTGCAAAAAAAAACTTGGAACAAGCTACAAAATCGACTTCAAACAGTTCTAAAGCTCTTATTCAACAAACAGTGGAAAGGTAAACAGATAGCGAGAATTCAACAAGAAAAAACTATGCGACGCTTTGAATTTGGTTTCGCTTATTACTGGACTTGATTAAAACCTTTATCATGTGTGCAATCGACTCGCAGGATCTTTAGGGGTATCCATGGATATTCGCCTCCAAATTCCTTGATATCCGTGGAACTGCTCACTCGTGTTGGTGGCCTTCTTCCTTTCGACTCATGCTCAAGTCGTATCAAAAAATGCCTGATGGTGTCGCGGTGAAGGCCTTTATTCGGTTATTTTGTCATCCCGATGCTGACCTTGGGTGCCGGAACCTAGATCTCACGTACTTTTGTGTTTGCTTAGGGTCGTTTTTACTGTCACTTTCTGGAAACAGTTCTCCCGGACATTCTTTCTCTATGATCACAATATTTCAGTACACATGCCAAGGAAAATCAAAAAATACTTTTTTAGAAAATTCCAGTTATTCGGCTTGTTCCAAGTATTTTTTCCGCAGCTGTATGTGAAACAATAGGTCATTCCTCTTTGTCGGAAACGGACACGTGGGAGACTGGAGAAAAGAGTGGAGTCAGAAGGCACGGCCCGAGAGGGGTTAGAAGAAAATCACAACTCATGTTCGATTAGCGTCGACGCTTTTTGAAGTGGTATTCAACGGTTCGAAGTCGCAGGCAGTGAGATCAGAATTAAATTTGTAGTACCCTGTGCCGAGTTTCCGCACCAATTATTTATTTATTTATTTATTTATTTATTTATTACCAGTCAAATCGGCCGGCTTAGCCGGCCGATCCTCCTTCCGGGTGGGTGTGAAGGGGTCCCGGTGAGAAGTTTCCATGAGAGGGAGGGCCAGTCGGATCGGCCGGCTTCGCCGGCGAATGGTCGAAAAAAAAATTGTTTTGAGAATTACCGCACTTTACCGTTTCACTGCTTGTATATACCCCCCCCCCCCGTCCCCTAGAAGACAGTCATCAAAATTTTCTATACCGCAATCCCGTGACTGATGAGGAAGCGCAGAATAAACGGCACCAACCATTTGGGAGTTTTTCAGATGTGTTTTGGGGGTTTTTGTCCCCGGCACCGTGCGGGTGTGCTTCATTCATTCCGTCCGCCAACTGTTTGCCTATCGTTTCCCACAATTTCCGCTCTCCGGGATCTTCTGGAACCGAATTACGAATTTTTGAAAGTTGTGTAGCGAGCACCGCCCACCTATAGCACGCCTCGCCATCACGGGTGTGACTCCCTCATTTCATCCGCCAACTGACTGCTTATCGTTTCCACAATTTCCGCTCTCCGGGATCTTCTAGAACCGAACTACGAATTTTTGAACTATGTAGCTCACAACTGTGCGCATGCCCCGCCCACAGTGGGCGGGGCTTAGCTCAGTTCATGTGTGTTCCGTACATCTTGACCCATGCCCTACCCAACCCACCCTTGACCCGCCCCCTCCAACTGGTTCTTCAGGTGATTCCGAATTTCCGACAGACAGACAGACAGACAAACAACAGACGTTGCCGTTTATATATAGTAGGATCATGCACGCATAGGTGCGCTAAGCAGTGCAAGCGATAGGCTTAGAGTCATAGAACAACCAAAAATACGATTACCATAAAAAAAAAATTCGGTAACACAAAACAACCGAGGAAAGACTTCACTAAACTACTGGATTCAGGAATCCTGAATGCTTAGCAAGGTCATCAGATCGACCTTCTTTAGTCTCTTTCTGAACGTGTAGGTGTTAGGCGCCTCCAGCAGGTCTGATGGAAGTAATTGGAGATACCTCGCTCCACGGAAAAACAGTGAGTTGAAAACTCTGGTTCGGTGGCCCTTGCACAGTTTAGGACATTGTAAGGACAACGAGGAGGTGCGACCATTTGTCGGTCTGAACACCCAGTATTTACTGGGTTTCAACCTAAGCTCTCCTTTCAGTATCTTGAAACAAAACATAATATCATTGAACACCCTTCTATGCATCAGTGATTTGAGGTTGAAAATGTGTAGGCGCTCCTGATAGCTAGGCATACTATGCGGATACTCAGGATCGGGAAAACAACGATACATCAAAACTCTCGTGAAAGTTTGCTGCACCTTTTCGATTTTCGCCTGGAGCTTCTTAGTATGAGGGCTCCATATTTGCGAACCGTATTCGAGAATGGGGATGACGTATGCTTTATAAAGCTTCAGTAGAATTGAAGAGTCGTTTTCTCGGATATTTCTCAGGATAGCAAAGAGGGTCACGAGAGCTTTGCGAACAATAGTATCAATGTGATGCGAGAAATCCAAAGTGGAATTCACGAGCATCCCAAGATCGCGAACTTCTCTCGAAACACTTATGGAGATGCCGTCGACGGTGTACGGTACAACTATTGCTTTTCCTATGTGAAGTACAGAAGTTTTCATAAAATTAACTGGTATACCCCAAGCAGTAGCCCACCCCATCATGTTACATACAGATTGGGTTAACGCTCGGTGAACGCAGTCATGGTTATAATTGTCATAGACACCATATATTTTGATGTCATCGGCGTACATTTTAACGCTGACCAATGGGTGGGTATTTAGGCAGGCTGGAAGGTCGTAGGTGTACATCAGAAACAGCAGAGGAGACAAGACACCACCTTGTGGAACTCCACTAGTGCAGGGGAAACTCTGTGAAAAAGTATCACCCACTTTGACAAACATGTGTCTATTCTTCAGATAACAGCTGATCCAGCTAAGGATGGGGCCTTCGATACCCAATTGCCACAATTTGTATTGGAGCTTTTCATGATTTACTTTATCGAACGCTTTGGACAAGTCGAAATAAATAACGTCCACACCCTTCCCCTTGTTAATAGCTAAATTCCAATCGAACAGACAGTCTGCCATAAGGGTACCTGTGGAAGCACCACTAATAAACCCATGTTGCTCTGCGGGAACCAGATTGTTCTTCATCAAATGGGATACAATTTTGTCACGCAAAATCGTCTCTAGAGCTTTAGCGGGGGGTGCCGTTATGCTTATAGGACGAAACGAAGAGACATGCTTAGGCTCAGGTACCTTAGGGATGGCAGTCACAATAGATTCTTTCCAGCTCATCGGGATCTCACAGAACATGAGAGATACATTGAGTATCATACAAATAGGTTTGCATAAGGAAAGGGCACAATTTTTAGCAAAAGATTCTAGACTTTCAGTTATTATCAACTGGGATTTTCGCTGTGCAAGCGGCTAGCGTAGTAGTGACTCTCGGAAGCACCAGAACGTGAACGCTATCTCCGGCCAAAATAGACTCCATCTAATTTCAACATGCATGGTGATAAGGAAAAGCGCGCTTTCGTGAGCATTTTTAGTGACGCCTCATCGAATGGCTAGGGCTACAGGTCCTCCTACAGCAGTCCTTTCATTCTACCTGAGCAGGCCGGTTTATGATTCGTCTCCCTTTTCATCATCACTGGCATCATATTAGTATAAGCACTCCTTGCTGTTCTTAAGACTGTCGGCTTAATCGAGCTTCCGAACTCCAATTGCCATCGCTATAACGCCTTTTGATTTTTGAATATCGTCGAAAAGCACTTTGGGACACCCTAAAGGCGATAATATACAGCTGGAAAAAAACCTGGAAGAAGCCAAAAAAATTCGGAATTTTCTGTCAAATTATTTTTTGATTTTCCTTGACTTGTGTACCGAAATATCGTGGATATAGATAAAGGAT